>OY978525.1:69671253-69696253 GCA_963854835.1 Megamerina dolium
CCCCTTTTTAGTAAAATGTTTAGATGACCACACAAACTTTGGGCATTCTTTCCACCGATTCAATTAGATTCGCGACAGGCGATTGGGGTGGCCATTCCATAGATTGAAGAGTACTGCATATCTAGTCAAGGTTGTGCGAGCTACTTTTAATGAAACACCCACAATTTGTGCAATTCTTCTCATTGAAAGACCGAATTTTTCCAGAATTACAATTTGAACTGATTTTTCTTTTGATATCCGCTTGGTTTTTGTTATTTTGATGGATTATATTGCGTTTTGGCATCAGTAATTATGATAAAAATGTGTTGAACTGAACATATGCAGACAAGTGATAAATTGTCAAAACATACCGTTATGGATTTCAGTTGTGGTGCCAAACTACATATGCCATTTTAAAGTTTTTTATTTGATGTAAAAGCGTTACGGTTCGAAATATGTCAAATGAAAATTACAAAATAAGCAATTTGGAACTAGTAGAATTTTTAAATCTCCAATATCACTATATTTTCATCAAATACAAAAACAACAATAAATTAAATATGTCAAAAATCATAGGAATAATGTTATTTCATAGAAACATGTTCAATAAAACGGTCTTCGTTAAAAAATATAGTGAAATAACAAAATATGTGTAATTTTTCACAATTTTCGCAAACTTTTGCAGGGTAGTGTGTATAGTAAGCACAGTAAGCAAAGAGTTCTCTGTAACACATAGTTCAGCTGCTTTGTTCTGCCGAACGGCAGAACTCTTGCGTCATCACTTTTTCTGAGCTTTGTCACAGAATTCTTTTAGAAGCTTTTCCATGGCAAATTGTTACTGCCGGAAGAACTGCCATTTGCTTGCCGGTACTGCTCGAAAGTAAAATCGTTTCGATATTAAATTTGTTATGCTTCAGCCGGGGATTGAACCCACGATCTACAGATCAGACGGCCAACGCACAAACCACTGAGCTACGGCACCCACTCACATATATATATATATATATATATATATGTATATATATATATATATATAAATATATATATATATATATATATATATATATATATATATATATATATATATATATATATATATGTATATATATATATAAATGTATATATATATATATATATATATATATATATATATATATATATATATATATATATATATATATATATATATATACTTACTTACTTACTTACTTATGTGGCCATAACAACCGAATATCGATTTAGGCCGAAAATAACATGCTTCGCCAGCCATCTCTGTTCTTCGCTAGCTGGCGCCAGTAAGAAATTCCAAGCGTCGTCAGGTTCTCCAGTACTTGGTCTTTCCACCGGAGGTTTGGTCTTCCTCTTCTGCGTCGTCCTCCAGCGGGTTCCGAATATAACACCTTCTTAGCCGGAGCGTGTTCTTCCATTCGCTCGACATGACCTAGCCAGCGCAGCCGCTGGATTTTGATGCGCTTTACTATGTCAATATCGGCATACAGCTCGTACAGCTCATGGTTGTACCTTATTCGGTACTCGCCACCAACGCAAATAGGTCCAAAGATCTTGCGTAGGACTTTTCTCTCGAAAACTCCAAGCATTCGCTCATCCGAGGTGGAAATTGTCCAGGATTCAGCGCCATATGTTAGGACAGGCATGATTAGAGACTTGTAAAGTGTAGTTTTCGTTCTTCGAGAGAGGGCTCGACTTCTCAATTGCTTACTCAGCCCAAAGTAACACCTGTTAGCAAGAGTTATCCTACGCATGATCTCCAAGCTGACGTCATTACTGCTGTTAATGCTGGTTCCAAGATAGACAAAGGCCCTTACTACTTCAAAAGCGTAGTTGTCAACAGTGACGTGCTGTCCAAGATGCCGGGACTCTTTGTTTGTTGACACTAGATACTTCGTCTTGCCCTCGTTCACCGTGAGACCCATCCGACGCGACTCTCTTTCCAACTCTGAGAATGCTGCACTGACTGCTCGCGTGTTCATGCCGATTATGTCAATATCGTCGGCATACGCTAACAGCATGACACTTTTGTTGAAGATAGTGCCATTATGTCGTAGATCAGCAGCTCGTATTATTTTCTCCATAATAAGATTGAAGAAGTCGCACGATAACGAATCACCCTGTCTGAAACCCCGTTCGGTATTAAACGGTGCGGAGAGGTCCTTCCCAATTTTCACTGCACAACGGGAGTTATGCAGTGTCATTCTACAAAGTCGAATGAGCTTTGCAGGAATACCGAACTCAGACATTGTTGCGTAGAGGTAATCCCTTACCGGACTGTCGAAAGCGGCTTTATAATCAACAAATAGGTGGTGTGTGTCGATCTGTTTTTCTTGGGTCTTCTCCAGGATTTGGCGCAGTGTGAAAATCTGGTCGATGGTGGATTTACCAGGTCTGAAGCCACACTGATAAGGTCCAATCAGGTTGCTGAGCATAGGCTTCAACCTTTCACACAGTACGCTCGATAGAACCTTGTATGCGATGCTCAGGAGACTTATTCCACGGTAGTTGGCGGAAATTGTGGGGTCTCCTTTTTATGTACAGGACAGAGAACACTGAGCCTCCAATCATCAGGCATGCTTTCATCCGACCATATTCTGCTTATGAGCTGGTGCATGCGGGTGAGCAGCTCATCGCCTCCGGTCTTAAACAACTCGGCAGGCAGGCCATCTGCACCTGCAGCTTTGTTGTTCTTCAGCCTTAAAATGGCCGTTTCAACCTCGTCATAGTCGGGTGGTGGAATATCAACACCATCATCTGTAATTGGGGTTATCGGGCACACACCTCCACTGGCGGAATTGTTCGTAGCATCGCCATTCAGTAACGTGGAGAAGTGTTCCCTCCATAGGCTCAGTACACTCTGGACATCCGTAACCAGATTCCCATTTCCATCACGACAAGAAGAGGCTCCGGGATTTAAACCTCCACTCAGGCGCTTGATCTTTTCAAAGAATTTTCGAGTCTCATTCTTGTCGGTACACATCTCTATCTCCTCACACTCGCGTCTTTCCAACTCCCTCTTCTTGCGCCTGAAAAGACGTCTCTCTGCACTCCTTTTCTCTCTATACCGCTCCTTAACAGCTCGCGTTACGCCTGCACGCAGGGTTTTTCTGTAGGCGGCGTCTTTCTCTGCGGTAGCGTCGCGACACTCCTGATCATACACTCATTCCTCAGAGGCCGGTAGTAACCGATTACCTCCTCGGCAGCAGTAGTCATGGAGTGGGATATATGTGTCCACCGTGCGCATGTATCATCAAGTGGGGGAGTGTTCTGCATAAGCAGATCCGATTGTCGAGTGGAAAATGCATCTGCTGTCTCTGGTGATCGCAGCTTACTGACGTCGAGCTTTCTCTGTGTGGGACTTCTCTTGTTATTTGCGACACATAAGCGTGTGCGCACCTTAGCTGCAACAGGGTAGTGATCCGAGTCGATGTTGGCACCACGGATCGATTTCACGTCCATCACACTGGAAGCATGCCTTCCGTCAATCACCACATGATCAATTTGGTTTCTTGTTCTTTGATCTGGAGACAGCCATGTCGCTTTGTGGATGTCGAGATGCTGGAATCTGGTACCACCAATTACCATGTTTCGTGCTGCGGCGAAGTCGATCAGCCTCATTCCGTTATCGGAGGTGTTCTGGTGGAGGCTGAATTTTCCGACAGTTGGACCAAATGTACCTTCCTTGCCCACCCTGGCATTAAAGTCGCCAAGCACGATTTTGATATCGTGGCGGGGGCAGCGGTCATAAGCTTCTTCGAGGCGCTGAAAAAAGCTCTCCTTGGTCACATTGTCCTTCTCATCCGTCGGAGCGTGGGCACATATAAGGCTGATGTTGAAAAATTTTGCCTTGATGCGGATTGTGGCCAGCCGTTCGTTCACAGGCGTGAACTGTGAGACAAGATATCGTAGTCTCTTGCTGACCAAAAATCCACATCCTAATTCGTGCCTTTCAGCATGGCAACTGTAGTAGATGTCACAGGACGCTCTTTTGGAGCAGCCCTGTCCTGTCCATCGCATTTCCTGGAGAGCGGTGATGTCAGCTCTGTATTTTTCGAGGACATCAACCAGCTGGATAGAGGCACCCTCCCTATAAAGGGATCGGACATTCCAGGTGCATATCCGTAAATCGTGGTCCTTTTTTCGTTTGCGGGGGTCATCAACAAAAGCGGTAGTCCTTATCCGAGGCATATTTCTTTTTTTCATTGGGGGGGTTTTTTATGTGGCGGGTCCCAAACCCAACGCACAACCTCTAACCGAGGAGATTTTCGCCACTCACTTCAGCCGCCTCCCAGCGGGTGCCAGGAAGACGTTGCCCGGTGGTCGCCACATGGAGGGCCCCCATTAATAAAAATGAAAGCGCCGTCACATAATAAGCAGAGCAAGCTATATGACCACCCCTCATTAACAAATAAAGGTATCATCACATAGCGCTCAGATCAAACTACATGACAGCCAGTGAGTTGACTTGCGATGAGTTCAACAAGGATTGCGCTAGCCCCACCCGGTTGAGGCAGTTAGACACGTTACCTTGCGAAAACACCACCAGACCACATATATATATATATATATATATATATATATATATATATGTATATATATATATATATATATATATATATATATATGTATATATATATATATGTATATATATACATGTATATATATATGTATATATATGTATATATATATATATATATATATATATATATATATATATATATATATATATATATATATATATATATATATATATATATATATATATATATATATATATATATAAATTAAACACTTTGATTGTATTTTTATTAAAATATCTTTTATTAGGCAGCACTATGTGCTTTACTTTGAGTTCGGTGATAAACTGAATCTTAGATCTAAGTGCAACTCTTGCCCAGTACCTTAGCCTAAACGTCTGCGCGTGGGAATCAATGTCAGCGATTAGCGTGAGAAGCTACTGTAGGGATGAACAGATGTTCTTTGCTTGTGAAAAGCATTGCAACGATGTTGCTACTGTGCGGACGATGTCGTCAGCAATAAGTGTGAGAAGTTAATTTGAATGAACAGGTGTTGTTTGGTGGTGGGAATGCATTGCAACAATGTTGCAACAAAGTGGGGTTTTAACTCTTCCCTCCGAAATTCCAATCGTCCCCGATTGGTTTACTTTAGAAAAATGGGATATTATTTAGGCTCGTATGCGTAACTCTTTTGGATGTAGGACTTCGGTTTCTTTGAAGCTGTTTGGATACTTCTGTAGTTTCTGGATTAATAATAATGTGCGATTCAATATTAGAAGATTTTTTCATTTTTACTTTTAGGATTATGATGATTAAAATTACAGTGGCCAAAAGTCCGAGGTTTGTAAATAGACTAGATTTAACCAGTTTATTTAAATAATTTATTTTCCCAATATTTTTTAAATTTAATTGCTTCATAAGCTGAAGTGACAGAACTTCTTCGAATTCTGCTTTGGAGTTGCTGTGTTGGACTAAGGCTGGCAGAGGTTTCAGATTTACAATGTCATTGGTAGAAAACTTATAGTTATTAATTTTAATTGTTTCATTGTTGAATTTTATTAAATATGATCCACTTAAACTTCTAGTATTATTTCCAATATTAATTTCTCCTTTAAAGTCGTTTAACAAAATTAAGCCTGTTTGAATTTCTTCAATGTTTTTTATATGATCGTTATTTGTGATGGTGCAGTTGTGGGGTTTATTTTTTAAAATGTTTACAATACAATTTTCGTTTTTTAGATCTAAGATTTCATTTTGTTTACATATTTTTACATTGTCAATGTTTTTACAAAAGTTTTTTATTCCATAGTAGTCATCATTACATTTCAATATTTTCTCATGTTTAATTTTTAAAATAAAGTCTTTCTTTTTTAAAGGTTTTATAATCATAGATTGACATATTTCCTTTCCTGTTTTAGGTATTTTTATAATGTAGATTATTGTTTCATTTTTTACAGCGATTTTAATATCTGCAAAATTTAATGATTCTTCTAAGCTTTCAAAAGGCATATTTTCATTGGTAAAGATATTATTTATTTTTAACATTTCAGATTCTGATAGGATAAATGTATTTATAATATTTGCTTTTGTTAAATGTATTGCTCTTTTTATGTTTTCTATTTCCTTTTTATTATATCAATTTTGAATTTCGTTTGCAATATGAATGTATTTCTGAATTCTTCGCTGTCTTTTAACGTTTTCAGTATTTTGTTGCTTACATCTGTAATATTATTTATTCTTTCAATTATTCTCTTATTTATTATAACTTGATCATTATTGTTTTTTGTTAATTCTCCAAGATTGTCATTTATTGCTATTAAATCATTATGGTCTGGGCTTCCTGCTAACCATTTCCAAGCAGTGCCTATTACATCTAATGATCTCTTATTTCTAGTTTTAGGTGTTAATTCGTTTATAGATCTTTCTAGGTAGACTATTTCTTCCTTCAGGAATGGGAATAAAGGATGGGATGTTGGTATAGTTTTAATAAAGCCAAGTCGTATGTTAGATGTAATAATGGAAAACTCTGTAATATTTATGATGTGGAAAATCCTGTAAGTGCCAGTTTCAATTTTCCCAATGCCGTCGTCGATGGTGACTATTTCTGATTGTGAATATTCTAATATTTCGACTGATCCTTGTCCTAAATGGCTGTTGATGATGAAAAGAAGAGATCTAAAAAGATAGGATTTTTTATTCGGTCTTTGTGGACTATTTTTCCTGATTCTGTTGTTACTGTAGTAGTTTTATTTTCTTTAACAATTTCTTCTTTATATCTTTTTGAAAGTTTAGTACCTAACCTTTTATTTTGTTTAACGTAAATTTTATTTCCTTGCTCGTAATTAATATTTTCAGATTTGTTTTTGTTATGGTATTGTAAATCTTGTTCTTGTTTTCTTTTCAACTTTTCGAAATTGGCTGTCCTTATTTGTTCTCTATTGTCAGGGTCGGCTGAAGTTGGCCTTCCAAAAAATAAGTCAACTGGTTTTTTCCCAGTAACGGAATGAATAGTGTGATTGTATTCGTTTACTGAACATTCTAATAATGCGTCAAAATTCTTGTCAGGATGTTCTTGTTTAAGGCATCTCATGATTTCGGCTATTGTGGAGTGGAAGCGTTCTATTTGACCATTTACTTCGCTTTTGTAAGGAGGAGCAATGAAGATATTAATATTGAATTCATTTTCTAACATAAATTTTATTGGTTGTGAGCTAAAGGCTTTTTCATTATCAAAAACTATGTTTTTGGGTATTCCAAAGTGAAGTATGATTTCTCGTAGAGGTTTCCTAATATTTTCCATGCTCCTTCCATCTATACTCTTTGTGACTGCTAATTTTGAAAATTTGTCAATGGAGGTGAGTATTTGGTGTTTGTCTGTGGAGAAAATATCTATATGGATTGTATGACCGGAATATTCAGGTAGAGGAGTGGTGCCTAATTTAGTTTTATTCGGGTGACGGTCATATTTGCTTTCTTTGCAAATTCGACATATCTTAGTTATATTTTTGATTTTCTTTGCCATTGCCGGAAAAAAATATTTTTCCAAAATCTGTAAACGGTTTTCTTTCTCATTTCTATGTGCTCGATTATGTGTTTCGATAATAATTTTGTTCTGTTCTTCTGTGTCAGTCACATCATCTACCATTTGATGTGTAAATCGGATTTTATAGTTGGCAAAGTGATGAGTATAAATAGTTTGAATTCTTAACATTATCTGTTCAGATGTCCTTATTCCATTAATTATGGCAGGATTGAGGTGCTTCCTTAAGATGTCTACGAGTGAGGCTTCGGCAGTATCACTTACCGTGATTGTGTGTCTATGGTACATGGGAAATATTATATCAAATTTGTAAGAAGGTGTAGAATCTTCGGATATGAGAATTTGATTTTTGAAAACATTAATAGGTATTTCTACAGATGGTATTAAATTTTCAGACGAGCTATCACTGCTGTGGATAGTGGTGGTTAATGAATTTATACTGTTTATTGGTGGTCTGGAAAGAAAGTCCGCTACTACATTTGTATTTCCTGGTTTATAAATTAGCTCATGATTATATTCCTCCAGTTGAGCTTTCCATCTTTTCATTTTTGCGTTTGTATTTTTGTTGCTGAGAGCAAAGGTTAACGGTTGATGATCGGTAAAAATTTTTACTTTCTTTGAACCGTAAAGAAAACATCTGAGGGATTGTAATGCATCGATTGCAAGCATTTCTTTCTCGTTGGTCGCGTAACTTTCTTCAGCTCTGCTAAGTGTTCGCGAGAGGAAGGATATTGGTCTGCCATCTTGAGAAAGTACAGCTCCTAGAGCGTAATCAGAAGCGTCTGTTGTAAGTTCGAAAGCTTTATTGAAATCAGGATAGTGAAGCATCACATCTTCTGATACTAGGCACATTTTTAATTGCTTAAAGGCCTCTATTTGTTGTGCTGATAAGTTTATTGAAGTCTTTTTAGACATGTGCTTAGAAATTCGTCCCAACTCCCCTCTAAGAATTTCAGTTAGAGGTTTAGCGATTTGGGCATATGCTTTTACGAATCTGCGATAATGTCATGCCATTCCCAAAAAGGAACGTAAATCGTGGATATTCTTTGGACGGGGAAAGTTTTTTATCGCTTCTACTTTTTTAGGGGTGGTACGAATACCATTTTGTCCAACTATAATACCGAGAAATTCGGTTTCTTCCTTGATAAATTCACATTTATCAAATTGCACTTTAAGATTTGCGTTCTCTAGTGTGTCAAAAATAATTTTGAGATCATTGAAATACTCTTCTTTACTTTTGCTGAATATAATGATGTCGTCAATATAGACATAACATCGAACGCCGATGTGTTCCCTTAGAATATCATCTAGTGTGCGTTGGAAAATTGCTGGAGCATTTCTCAGGCCAAATGGAAGTCGGGTAAACTCGAACTTTCCATTTGCAATGGAGAAAGCAGTTTTTTCAATATCTGCGTCATTGAGAGCAATGAAACCCACTTTTAAGATCAATTGTGGAAAAGTATTTGTTTGATCCTAAATTAGAAAGAATTGTGGTTACATCAGGAATAGGGTATTTGTCCGGTATGGTATCTTCGTTTAGTTTACGATAATCAATTACCATACGGTATTTCTGTAAACCCGAAGCATCCTGCTTCTTTGGTACTATCCAGACAGGAGAATTGTAAGGAGATTTTGATGGACGAATAATGCCATCTTTTAGCAATTCTTCGATTTGTTTATCTATTTCATTTTTTAAAGGCATAGAATATGGGTATGTTTTTGAATAAATTGGCCTATCACTCTTAGTCCTTATTTCAGCTTTCACGTTTGTTACGAAAGTGAGTCGTTTGTTTGGTTCAGAGAATAAAGTTGGACAGGTGTAACAAAGTTTGTTTAATTTAGTGCTGTCTTCTGAACTAAGATGGGTTATCCGTAGTAGGGTATGCGCAATTGTGTTAATGTTCAATTGATTCATAGGGTACCTGTATTTATTTAGGAGTGTAAAGTAGTTTTCCTTTGTAAAAATAACAGCATTTAAATCCTTTAGTGTGTCATTTCCTATAATGGCCTCGAAGGTCGATAGGTTGGGTAAGATGTGAAATTTTATTTTTCCTATGTTGTTGCCAAAAATATCAATATTAGCGTGATGCGTAATTTTGACTTGTCCGCCTATTGAATTAGCAAAGAATGGTTTATTGGCTATAGGTTGTCTTATTAGTTTTGGAGTAATGTAATTTTTGTTTGAACCAGTATCTAGTAGAAATTTGACTTCATTGCCGTTTTTCATTTTGAAACTGAAGTAAGGCAATGAAGAAGAGTTTAGTCTAAAAAATTGATGTTATCAGTTGTTGTTTCATCTTCAGCATATTCTTCTTCATCTTCGAGTTGATAATCCTCTGGATTTTCCGTGTAGTGTTCCTCAGGGTATTCCACTATATGTGGTGGGTCTTCTGTCGCTGTTTCCACATTGTAAACTTTTGGAAATTTCTTTGGCTGATAGGTGTTTTGAGAGTGTGGACGTTTTTGAAAATTATTTTGTTGAAAATTATTTTGGTTGGGAGATGGTCTGTTCTGGTAGTTAACTTGTTTAGTCTGTATGGATGGGTCTATGTCCATTGGCACAGGTGGTTTGGGTGGAAGAGGTGGCCTGTAATGTGCTTGAGGAGCGTAATATGTCTGTCTTTGACTGAAATGAGGAGTTTGATTTGGATTTGGGAATTGCTTTTGGTTGAAGTTAGTAAGCTCTGGATAGAAAGGACGTGAACCTGAAAATTTTTGATACTGTGGGATATGTTGTTGACGATTGGTATTATTTTGAAAGCCGGAAGGCATATTGTGGGCATGGTTGGCTCTGTAATTCATGTTGCTTAATTTTAAGCACATATGAAGAGCTTCAGGCAAACTTTTTGGTTCTCTAACACTCAGGAGACTGGGTAAAGCACCATTGAGACCTCTGATAAAGGTATCAAGAGCTTTCTCTCGATAAGTTGTTGCTAATGTAAGTAAGGCCTCCTCACCAAGTTCCAAACAATCAATTTTATCTAAAATTAGAGAGAGATATTGATAGACCTGCTGGTAGAATTCTTCAACCGAACTACGCCTTTGGGCGAGGGTTGTCATTTGATATTCTAATGTGTCGACATCTCTCTTATCAGAGTAATGTAGCATTAAACATTTTTTTATCTTACTCCAGTTTAGAGGAGTTCTATATGATTCAAGAGCTGCGTCTGCTTCTCCAACTATTTTGTGCCTAATCGTGTGAAGAATCACGAAATATTTGGGTGTCTCACTATTTTGTCCGTACATTTGTAGGATCCTATCGACAGACTTTCTCCAGGAGCTAAACTCCCCAGGTTTCCCTGAAAATTCCCTTAGACATTTGACTACGTCGGGCACTCTTTCGGAGTCTTCTATATTTTTACTGAAGTCTATATGAGGTTCCCCTTCTTCTCGATTCTTTCGATTGTTTCCTTTATTATTATAGCAAGTTCTTTTTTCTGGTTAGTGGTGAAGAATGTGGATGAGGAGGGGTTATCTATTTTTAATTTTGACATATTTGCTATTATCTCTTCTTCTTTATTCATTTTAATTTTTTTCACTTTATCCCTTAAATAATACTATAATTACAATACAATATCACTAGATTATCTTACAGTAATAATGTGGTCCTTGCCATAGTTGGAGTATTTCTGGATCAAAGCAATGGTTGTTGATAATGGTGTTGAAGTATCTCTGGATGAAGTATCTCTGGATCTGTTAAAGTATCTCTGGTTGAGGATCGTCTGGGAGTACAATGGAGTCTGTTTTAGCTTTCTGTTTTATGTTACACTTTAAATTCTTCTTAGATTATTCAGGAGAGTACAATGGAGTTTGTTTTAGCTTGCTGTGTGATAATTACACTATAAATTCTTCCTTAGATTATTCAGGAGAGTACAATGGAGTTTGTTTTCTTATTTTTTTTTGTTTTTATTTTAGTATTTTTTTATTATAATTAGTTCACTTTGTTAAAAATGTTGATTTTATTAAATTTAGTTCACTTGTTAAATTTTTTCCTTCTTAAATTTAGTTCTACTTTTGATTTATTATTATTTAAAATATTAGTTTTTTTTTTGTTTTCAAAATGTTTATATTTGCTTATTATTATTAGTTCACTTTGCTAAAAATTTTGATTTTATTAAATTTAGTTCACTTGTTAATTTTTTTTTCTTAAATTTAGTTCACTTTTAATTTCACTTGTTAGTTTTGATTTATCGTGGTTTCACAAATGTTATACCCTAAAGGGCGGGACAGTACAGTCCTTCCTTTTTTTAGATCTAGGGATCAAATACTAAGGAGCCACTTTTGGGTTTTATTTTTTTAACGGCCGCGTGGTAAATTTTACTCAATTTATTCCGACGCGGTCCCTGCTCGGGCGCCAATTAAACACTTTGATTGTATTTTTATTAAAATATCTTTTATTAGGCAGCACTATGTGCTTTACTTTGAGTTCGGTGATAAACTGAATCTTAGATCTAAGTGCAATATTATTTATGCTACTCTTGCCCAGTACCTTAGCCTAAACGTCTGCGCGTGGGAATCAATGTCAGCGATTAGCGTGAGAAGCTACTGTAGGGATGAACAGATGTTCTTTGCTTGTGAAAAGCATTGCAACGATGTTGCTACTGTGCGGACGATGTCGTCAGCAATAAGTGTGAGAAGTTAATTTGAATGAACAGGTGTTGTTTGGTGGTGGGAATGCATTGCAACAATGTTGCAACAAAGTGGGGTTTTAACTTATATATATATATATATATATATATATATATATATATATATATATAAATATATATATATATATATGTATATATATATGTATATATATACATGTATATATATATGTGTATATTGATATTGGAGATATAAAAATTCTACTAGTTCCAAATTGCTTATTTTGTAATTTTCATTTGACATATTTCGAACCGTAACGCTTTTACATCAAATAAAAAACTTTAAAATGGCATATGTAGTTTGGCACCACAACTGAAATCCATAACGGTATGTTTTGACAATTTATCACTTGTCTGCATATGTTCAGTTCAACACATTTTTATCATAATTACTGATGCCCAAACGCAATATAATCCATCAAAATAACAAAAACCAAGCGAATATCAAAAGAAAAATCAGTTCAAATTGTAATTCTGGAAAAATTCGGTCTTTCAATGAGAAGAATTGCACAAATTGTGGGTGTTTCATTAAAAGTAGCTCGCACAACCTTGACTAGATATGCAGTACTCTTCAATCTATGGAATGGCCACCCCAATCGCCTGTCGCGAATCTAATTGAATCGGTGGAAAGAATGCCCAAAGTTTGTGTGGTCATCTAAACATTTTACTAAAAAGGGGAAATATGTCAAGTATGGAGAGTAGTATATGTATGTATATATATAATATATATAATACATATATCTCTGGTAATATTAGATACGATGGCCAAATGCATTTGAGGAACTGATTAGTGTTGTTATTGTTGCTACTATTACTGGCAACCAATGATCAGTCAAGACTGCAAGCAATGGTATGTACCAATAGCAACAGGTTGCTACATTATGTTATTTCATAATTTTACTGACAGTTGTTAACGAGATTGAGCCAAAATCATTAAATTAATGATGTGTGTGCTTGAGGCATGTATAGTAGATACATTTATACTATATCTTAATATAATGCGTTGGATATGTATTTCATACAATTTCTTTCTCGATTGTACTAAATAACATTCATATTCACAGACAAAAGCAAACTTTTATGTAAGAAACAAGCTCCATTCCTTCATTTTAATAATGGTATAAATGTAGCTTCAACTTTAGTTTTTATATACATACAGACTTTGGTGTATATCCATGTCCAGCAGCCTAACCGATAGTCAATTTCTTCATGCAGTTGGTTGAAGAGTGAGCTATAAAAACAAAATTAGAATTTGGTCTACGAATTACTGATGAGCGACATAGTGATTATTCAGTATCAGTGAAAAGAGCGATAGCGATTTTTAAATCATGGTTTTTTAGAGCTATTTCGATCGCTAGTTGGGTTTTACATATTCCTTTATATTGACTTCCGCCTAAAACACATACATGAAGAAGGTGAATTCATGTTTATTTACACGTGTAGCTTTCGAAGTTGAATATTTAGTTTAATTCATTTGTGACCAAAGTTACATATATGCAACTATGTAACGCCGATGAATTTTACTGTTTTAATCCAAAAACAAAAAAATTGGATCGTTGTTAACGTTTTTTTTTCGTGTCACAGTTCAAAGTTAGGTTTGTATATAATTTCTTTATTTTTCATCTAGTTATTGGGTTAGTGACATATATGTAACAGCTCGCAGCCCACATCTCTTCGATGGGTGCTGGCTTCAAATGATCGTGGTGTTGAGATGTATATGTTGTAAGTGTCTGGCGGTGTTGCTGACGGGTGATGTTGAATGATAGTTAATTGTTGTTGTATGTGCTGTTTTGTATGCTGCTACTGAGATGATATATATATATATATATATATATATATATATATATATATATATATATATATATATATATATATATATACAGTGGCTCCCAGCTTATTTCGTACAGTGACAGTTTAAAAATTGCTGCAGTCGTAATTCCTAATATTGCAAAAATTTGAACAAAATATAAATGCCATTTTTGAAAGGAAGGTTTGTTTTTTATTTTCCAAAATTTACTTTTTCAAAATTTTAGTGTTTGACACTATAAAAAAATAAAATAAGAATAAAATAGGAAAATTCATGTCACAGCTTATTTCGTACAGTCTCTTTAAGTTCAAACTAAAAACAAAGTAAGTTGATTTTATATTAGTAAGACATCCCTTAGCGTTAATGATAGCCTGGAGTCTATTTGGCATTGAATCCACCAATTTTTGAGTGATGTCTGGTGTGATTTTTTTCCATTCCTCCATCAGTACCTTCTTTAGGTCTTGCTTATTAGAAATCTTGTGTGTTCTTATTTTATTGTCCAAAATAGACCAAAGATTTTCAATCACATTCATGTCAGGTGACTGTGGTGGTGGAGACATCAAGTGTGGGCAGTTCCAAATAAGCCAAGATTGCACAATTCCAGATTTATGTTTTGGGTCATTATCTTGGTAGTACCGAAATTCTTCCCGCAAATCCAGTTTGTCTGCACTTTGAAGTAAATTGTTTTTCAGAATCTCGAGGTACTTCATTTTGTCCATTGTCCCCTCAATAAAAACCAATTCACCTACTCCGGCTGCTGACATACAGGCCCAAACCATTACGCTACCGCCACCATGCTTCACTGTGGGCTTAAGGTTCTCCTTGTTTAGCTCGGTATTCGCTTTACGCCAAACATATGACATTCCGTCCGAGCCAAAAATATTAAACTTAGACTCATCCGCGAAAATAACGGTATTCCAGAACGCAGGAGTCTTAATAATATGCTCTTTGGCGGAGTCAAGTCGGCGTTGTATATTCATTTTTGAAATTAATGGTTTCTTTCGGGCTACTCGACCGTTCAAGTCATGATTGCGCAGCACACGTCGGACAGTTTCAGCACTGGATGATTTCCTATTTCACGCTGAACCTCTGCAGCCAACTTCGGAGCGGATAACTTTGGATTTTTCTTAATTTTTCGTACAATATAACGCTCGTCTGATGCGTTGAAAGTCTTATTAGGTGCTTCTCTGCCCTTGTTCTCCAACCGATTTTCGCGAACGAAGCGTTGAATGATGTATTGGACAGTTGAGGCACTTAAATTTGTCATTTCAGCAATTTTTCGCACACTCTGACCTTTCCTAAAATGGTTAATTACCAGTTTACGCTGTTCCATCGTTGTACGACGCCCATAACGCTAAATGTTTAATTTACAGCACTTTAACTATTTAAAATAATAATAATAAAAATTGTTATAATAGTTAAAAAGGTCCAAAAACTCATACAATTCAAAAAAACTTTGTAACTGCGCGGCAGAATGAAACTTACTTACATTGAAGTTTGTGTACGAAATAAGATGTGAGCTGAAAATCAGCTGATCAATAGTTTTTCTCTCTTGCATGACAAAAAGAACAATTTTTGGGGTTCCCCGTTTTCTTATTAGGTTTACTAAACACATACACAGACATCTACATTCAAAACTTATCGATAAGTTTTTTAGTTTCGATGTTACAGCCATGTACATAAAAATATATACACTGTACGAAATAAGCTGTGAGCCACTGTATATATCTATCTATCTATATATATATCTATCTATATATATATACACACATATATATATATATATATATATATATATATATATATATATATCTCTATCTATATATATATATACACATATATATATATATATATACACACATATATATATATATATATATATATATATATATATATATATATATATATAGCTTCAGAGGGTAAAATATCGCTCAAACCACAGTTCTTCAATCAACATTCCCGTGACATCAATTTTGGGGGACCAGTGTTGCTCAAGCTACAGTTGTTGCATCAACATTTCGGTGAATATTCCGCTTGTCTCTCGGGTCATGCCACGCTCTGTGAAGCTTCCCACAAAGATGGCATGAAAAATCGCTGTGGCACCTTGCAAGGGTATGCGATGTTGCCAAGCAGTTCAAGCAGTTCATGCAAATCTTGTGCTGACGCACAAAGAGTATTCTTTCTTCAACCGCAAGTTTTTAGAACTCTATATAACGGGCAGCATGTTTTCGTGACAGTAGTGTTCAACGAACTCACATTCAGAGTTGTTGTGAGAGAGTTATGGGAGACTGTAGTGTGTTTTCTATATATTTATTTGTATCGGGTGCATACCACATCTAGCACAGGGAGACTAACAAGGGAGTTTGTTAAGTCTGATTTTATTATGAAACAATGAAACCGTTCGGAGGGATGTCGAATTTACAGAATGTGGGGTTGTCATAATGGGAGCTGTATCCAAAGCTGTACTGCATTTTTCCTTTGCAACAGGTTGCAGCTGAAAAGAAGATAAGTGACGAGATTGTTGCAATGATGATCCAGCGGGAGTAGACACAGTTTCACAACGAGTGCTGCGTGAATTCTCCAGCCTCAATCCAGGAGTGATGCCTTTTTCGGCGTAATGAACACGTGAAAAAGCTCTTGCAGTTATTAAAATTTTGCGAATTAGCTAAGCAGTACGTTTTTAATTAACTTACACCATTTGAAAGCAGTCGCGTTAAAGTTTTATCCCTCGAAGCTCTCAATGAGTTACAAATTCATAACACTGACATTATTAAGAAAGTACAAAAACGTCTTGTAATCATAGGATGAACAATCTCTGGAATATTTTGCATAATCATCCTTTTAATCATTTTATTAAAATTTTTAACCTACTGAGAAAGTTGTAGTATGGGAACCGCATTCATTCGATGTAGGTAAACTTCCTCAAACCATATCAAGTATCTCTACTACTTCGTTAGAAACTCCAAGATTGCATCAAATACCACTTAACCAAAATGTAATATTATTGTTTTTTATAACGATTGAGACAATCGAATTAGGGAAGGAAGAGTTAACGCAACAAAGGTTGTTGTTTAAATAAATAAATTAAATTCAATTTTTTGTTGATCCCTGGGAAAAATAATAAATAAAAAAAAAATGCAGTGACCACTGCTTAGTTTCAAACAAGAAAATAAATTCAATGTTAGTCACTAAACAAACACTAAACAAATGTTTAATTAACTAATATAATAAGATAGAGAGGGGAAGAATATATGGCAACGTTCGGGAAATTGGGCTTTTTATTTTGTTTAAATTTTTAATTTTATTTCATAAAAAAACACAAACTTGCTCTATAGAGGGAGTTAATAAAGATAAAAAAAATAAAATAAATTAAATTAAAAAGATAACAATCAAAAAAGAGTGAAAAGAAGATGTAAAAAGAATAAGTCAAGAGAACAAGAGAGAGAAAGAGAACAAAAAAATAGAATTTAATTAATGTTGCTAACCCAAGTAAACTTTATACGGGCAGTGTGCGACATTTGTTTTCTGAGGTACACAGGTTCTTTGGTCGAAATTTTCTTTCAGTACTATTCTGCGTGTTTGGATTTTGGACAGTATTAGAAGAGGCTTACTTATTTTAGCCGGTTCCGAACTCAGAAGTTTTGTGACATAACTTCTACTGAGCTTTGTCACAGAGTTTTTTTTTTAGAAACTTTTCCATGGCAAATTGTTACTGCCAATTGTTATCGCTAATTGCTAGCCAACAGGTGGCTACCGTTCGAAAGAAAAATATTTTAGATATTAAATTTATGCTTCAGCCGGGGATTGAAACCATGATCTACAGATTAGAATGCCAACGCACTAACCACTAAGCTACGGCACCCACATACTCCGCTCGAAATTAAAACGCTAATATAAGCACGAATCAAATCATCATCGATATTCTTCCAATTAGTCGCAAATACTCGCAAACCTTCAGAATTTGTTTTTTCAGTTATAACTTTTATCATTGATTGAGTAAAGGATGCGTAGAATACATCTTGTATCGTAGATACACGACTACAGCATACCGAGTCACACCAACATTTCAAGATAAAATCTTCCTCAAGAATTTGTTATTTGTCAATTTCATGGGAAGGCTAAAGAAATTACAAATAATGGTGCGATTAGTCAACACGTATCGATAGGTAATAGATTAGCTGTTCTGATCTATTTCATATAAAGTCATAAGAGCGATTAGTCAAAACGGATTAGTAGGTAATGTAATGTTGGAATTCGATTTTCAACGGTGCGTGCATCAAAAATAGAGAGAAATTCCCTTTTCTCTCAATCATATTTCTAATTTATATTATTCCTAGCTATCTCTTTCCTACCCATAAAACATATAAGCTGAACATTACATTACTTTACATTACTTTATGTTATATTACGTATTTACTAACCGCGCTATAAATGTTTTATCAAATTCTTCTTCTTCTTGGTGAAAACATATCAATTTGCAGTAAATATAACAACGATAGTTACGATAATTCAACAACCCAACTTCGAAATATGAAATTCGCGCAGAACATTCAGTTTGCAATATAATACACAACTACTCCAACAGAAGACCGAAAACTTTATTCTTCAATTTGAACATAAAAATTACACCTATTTGGTATACTCTGGTTGAAATAATTTCAAATGTTATTTGCATACTGCAAATTTGAAAAATATTGTTTGCACGCCTATTATTATTTATTATTATTTAAAGTTTGTGTTCACTTCGATCCTAGATCTATTATACACCCCTTCTTGGACCTAGATTATGTCTTTAAGTCCAATATACATAAGGAAATTTAACATAGATTCTACCTTATTGGATTTCAAAAGATTTTCAGATATTAAAAATTCACCAAGACATTTCTTTCTTGCGTGCTTTAGTGCTGGGAACATTTGTAATTCTACGTCCATCAATATCTCTAATCATATATCGATCATTTTTCCAATTTTTTATGAATGTCATAAGGGCCTCGAATCACTGAACCAGTTTTTTGTTTGTTCTACATTTGTACACTTTGTGACGCTGTTTGGATTCACTTCCTGTGCTTTACATAAGTTTTCGTACGCAATTGTTAGGAATTTCGTTAAATAATCATCAGTGTCAGTCGGCAGGAATTAAGAATACAATTGCTGATAAAATTCTTAGCATGAGATTTCATAATTGTTTTTTTAAATTTGTGAACAACATTTGTCCATCGGATCACATCATTAATCATTTCAACAGAGACATAAAATTGTAATTGGCCAGCAGGTTACTGATGGAGCACAACTCCGTCGCGTAGGTTGAACCCCATCATATCGATCTCTAAGTGTTTTCGGATTTCGGTGATGCTTACATCACGACTTTGTACAATTTGTAATTGAAAATCTAAATCAGCTTCAGTGGCATAAGTTCCCATATCAATTCTGCTTAGTGCAACAACATGCACCATTGATGTACTGTATAATTATAATTCCCTAAAAATAAATCACACATATATATATACATATATATATATATATATACATGTATATATATACATATATATATATATATATACATATATATATATATATATATATATATATATATATATACATATATATATATGTATATATATATATAAATGTATATATATATATATATATATATATATATATGTATATATATATATATATATATATATATATATATATATATATATATGTGTATGTATATATATATATGTGTGTATATATATATATATATATATATATAGATATACATATGTATATATATATATATATATATATATATATATATATATATATATATATATATATATATCAACTTAAGCAAAGCAAACAGTACACGCATCGTACTCTGGCGTAGACAGCATTCATTGTACTAGTTATCCATAACACCGCTAATATTGACTACGTTATCATGGTAGATGTGGGTCCCACTAAATAAAATTAAAAAGGGCAAGGATTCACGGATTAGTTTTGTTTCGTTTGTATATATTTTAGTGAACAAATCTGGCAATATTGGACTCATATGTGTTCAAGTTGTTTGTTGTGATATCAAATCAAATCAAATGAGAATAATTTGAGAAGCAGGGAAAAGCAGGAGATGAATTATATACATAGAACCAACTTCACAGCAAAAAGAAAATTCATAGCGTTCACTCCATTACATTTAAAAGCAGTAGTGTTACAAAAGAACTTTCTTGTATAAAATAAAAGATGATAACAATAAAATTGCTTGGAATCATGCAAAAGATTGATTTAAAACCTAACATATGCTCTGTTCGATGAGTGCACTTAAAGTGTAGAACAATGCAGTGCAGAATATCTTCTGACAGAGTGGGTTAGTTCAAAGGTCTCAAATAACAAAAAAATAGTGCCAATAAAGTGCGAGGAAGATGGTAATAAGCAGTATTTTGTGTGAACACGTAAAAGAGGAAAGAAGAATTTCAAATGCATTTTAGAATGAATCGGGAACGTTTTCATTCTCTTGTGGAAACATATGAAATCAGCGAAATAATTAAAAAACTTGATCCTTCGAAAGTGTATTCTGGAAGTACGCATATAGCTTTATTTTTGAGGTACGCTGGTCACGAGTCCTGCCCATTTTGTGACATTGCCGACCGCTTTGACATTACACTGAGCATAGCAAGCCTTTTAAAAAACAGAGTAACATTTTTTTATAAGCGAACTTACCAAAAAACGATGAAATACAGATATCATCAACCATTTTTGAACTATATTATAGTAAATCTGAGTGTTCTTTGTTTTGTGGATATTATTATTATATAGAGATAATGCGCACTTGAGCACAAACCAAAAATATTTCAACCGATCCCTTAGCTCAAATAGAGTTGTGATTGAACATGCAACTTACATTGACTTGAATTAGAACATTACTTACAACAGTTCCGCTAACTTTATTATTGTCAGTTGCAGAATATGGACAAGCTCTGTCATTTCATTCGATCTTGTGTTGTCATACAGAATTTTTGTAACGACAATTTACTTCAGAACGAACCCGAGAGTGATAACGCAATTGAAATTGACAGATAGATGAACAAATGATAGCGCCGAGGTGAGCCAGATGGCAAGAAGAAATTTGCGAACAAATACTCAAAAACAAATAAATGTATTTTTCAATATGCATTTTTTCCTATTTAGGAATTCATTTAATTTAATTCAATAAAAAGGAAACAAAAATAATTCTAATATACATTACAAATATAATATTTGATTACATTATGCAATAGAAATTAAGCGGTTTTCTGATCGATCTAACACGTAGACATTTTTTACACTATATCGAAATTCTTCATACTCTACGTTAGAGGGTTTACAATATACAATATCACAAAATTATTCCACGGAAAATATTCCTAGAGGTTTTCTCAAACGAAAATCACGTGTAGACTTATGCAATGCCATATACTTAAATAGGGGCAGAAGAACTGAAATTATTTTGTGAAATTGTAAGCTTTCCAAAGACCTAATTCGTGTTTTTTTTTATTTTTTATTTAATTTTTTTTTTTTTTTTTTTTTTTTGCATGAGAATTTGTGATAGCGATATTTATGGTTTGACAGATGAGAATTGTCAAACTGTGTTGACATTTCTGTTCAGTAAAATTTGCCATTTTATCATTAATTGTTTAACACCAGAACGCTTACAAATTGTGGAATTTTATTTTCAGCAAAATAACTCTGTTTGCGCAGTTCATACTCGTAGAGCAATTTGTCTATTTTATGGTCCCCATAATTTCTGGTTGAACGATTTCTTTAATAAACAAAATTTCCGTATATGGATATGAATTACCATTACATCCAAGTAATTATTTGGTGAGGTTTACACATCATCATCGGTCCTTATTTCTTTCGAAATGAGGTAGGAGTTGCCGTTACGGTGAATGGCGAGCGTTATCGACCCATGCTGACTGTTTGTTTCCACAAATTGATCAGCTAAACATCGACGACATTTGGTTTCATTTTAAAAATAAATGGCATGAAAGCAGCCAGTGCAGTACTATCAGAGTTGGAAAGAGAGTCACGTCGAATGGGTCTTACGGTGAATGAGTGCAAGACGAAGTACCTAGCGTTAACGAACAAAGAGTCCCAGCATCTGGGACAGCACGACACTGTTGATAATTACGCTTTTAAAATAGTGAAGGACTTTGCCTATCTTGGAACCAGCATTAACAAAACAAATTACGTCTGCTTGGAGATATTGCGAATGATCACTCTTGCTACTTTGGGCGGAGTAAGCAATTGACGAGTCGAGCTCTTTCTCGAGAAATGAAAACCACGCTCTACAAGTCTCTTATCACCCCTGTTCTCACATATGGGGCAGAAGCTTGGACAATTTCCACCTCAGATGCGAGAATGCTCGGAGTTTTCGAGAGAAAAGTCCTGCGTAGGATGTTTGGACCTATTTGCGTTACCGCCGAGTATCGAATAAGGTTCAACCATGAGTTGTATGACCTGTATGCCGATACCGATGTATCAATGTATCAATGTTGATTGAACGGAAGAATACTTTCCAGAAGAATTTGGAATTTCTAATTATCTCCAGCTAGCGAAGTGAAGAGAAAACCGGCGAAGCATGCTAACTTCACCAAAATCGATTTCAAAATCGGTTGTAACGAAAACATAAGTAAGTAAGTAAGTAAGTAAGCAACTTTTTATCTTATCTTCTGGGTAAGTTATCATTTAAAGCTAACCAGAAATTGTGAAAATGGCCCTAAAACCAACTAAGTTTCAGACCAACACTAATTTTTAGTGTTGGTCTGGTTTTTTTACAATCTCTAAATAACATACCCATATTCATATTTTATCACAATAAGAATTATTTTAGTTTAAATCATATATGTTTTTAAAAGCAAATGAAATGTAAATGAAAGTACGAGTAGTTCTAAATGTACTGCTGCTGCATTTGCTAAAAATTCTTAAGTTGGTCTTACTGTCACAAAGTTCCCATGTCTTTCTACCATACTTTGCGGGCTTCGACTGAATATATTGCTTGAATGGGCACCTGCCACGAAAGGCCAACAAATACTCGTCGACTGTAACATTTTCATAGGTCATATATTATTTGTTGCGAAATCCGATTGTATCAAATATTTTGAATAGGTGCTAATTTGTCCCTAACTCTACGTTGTTGGAGAGTACTTTTAACATCAAATCTGGTAACACGGGTTAATAATTTGAATGTATCTTTTGACCACGGCTACGATGTTATTTCAAATGGTCAACCGACATATTGGCCGACTGACAAGAGGAAAATACCCGATCTCATAGACTTTGGAGTCGCCAAAGGTTTGCAGATGGAAAATATCTCCACAGAGTGTAATTATGATCTATCATCTGACCACTCACCCACGGTAATATCTATAAAATCACCAAGCCCCCAAAGCAATTGCGTTAGAAAGAAAATAGACTGGTTAAAATTCAAGAAATATATAAATTCCCATCTTCCTCTGAGTACTGTATTAAGAAATGGACACGATGTAGACTCAGCACTCGAAAAATTCAACCAGCTGCTCTCATTAGCTCTCAGCTCAGCCACCTGCACAAAGGTATGCAAGCAATCAAACTATAGCCCATACACACCAGCCGATATTGAATTGCTAGTAAGACAGAAAAGAAGACTCCGAAGACAATGGCAAGAATTCAGATCACCGAATCTGAAAACACAGCTACAGCACTGCACTCGAAAGTTAAAGCAAGCCTTAAAAAATAAAAACAACAAAGAGTTAGAAGAGCACATAGCGAAATTAACACCTGGTGAAGCGTCAGACTACTCTTTGTGGAAATCAGCAAAAAAATCAAATCGGCCAATTCTCACTGATTCCCCCATCCGTTTGAGTGACGGTAATTGGGCTAGAAGCAACTGTGAGAAGGGTTTGGCTTTTGCAAACCACCTAAAAAGTGTGTTTACACCCAATCCACCCTCTTCACAGTCCTCATTACCAATATTAACTTCTCAACCTTGCTCAATAACGCTCAAAATTAAAAAAAAGGACATATTCAAAGCAATTTATAAAGATTTAAACCCAAAAAAATCACCTGGTCCAGATAAAATTACCGGTAAAATGATAAAAGAGCTACCTCCGGCTTCAGTAATTCATCTGATGCACATTTTCAATGCTATCCTTCGTATTAAACACTATCCCAAATGCTGGAAAACTTCAAAAATTATTATGATAGCAAAACCAGGAAAAGACCCTACAAAAGTTGCATCGTACAGACCTATCAGCCTCCTGCCTCTACTTTCTAAAGTATTCGAAAAGCTACTTGTCATGAATATAACTCCATTTATTAATCTCAACCAACTGATTCCTCAACATCAGTTTGGATTTAGAAAACAGCACGGCACAATAGAACAAGTCCACCGCATTGTAACTCTGATAAGGAACACTTTTGAAGAAAAAAATTATTGCTCAGCTGTCTTTCTTGATATCACTCAAGCTTTCGATAAAGTATGGCACGATGGCCTTATTTACAAACTTAAACTATTACTGCCTGCAAATGTCTCCTCATTGCTTAGTAGCTACCTCACGAAAAGACAATTTCTCGTACATCACAAGGATTACACAACAAATCCATTGGATATTCATGCTGGCGTTCCTCAAGGAAGCGTTTTGGGTCCCTTACTGTATCTCTTATACACTTCAGATATGCCCAACAATAACTATACATTCATATCGACCTTTGCTGATGATACGGCAATATTGTGCTCTCGCTCTAATCCCATAGAAGCTACTAAACTCCTGCAGACTTATGTCGATTCTCTCGAAATCTGGCTAGCAAAATGGCGTATAAAAGTAAATGAATCAAAGAGCGTACATGTAACCTTCACGCTAAGTCTAGATACATGTCCTCCACTTAAAATTAATGGCCAATCAGTTCCACAATGTTCCTCAACAAAGTACTTGGGTATTCACCTCGACAGAAAAATGACATGGAAAAATCACATAGAGGCAAAGAAAACTCAGATCAA
>OY978525.1:69701253-69776253 GCA_963854835.1 Megamerina dolium
CTGGCACTGGTCGACACATTAAGCTGGCGGCTTCATATGTCAAAGCGCTACTGACTGTTTCGGCATATGTATTCCTGGGTGACATGATTAGGGCACGCTTTGTCTCTCCATCACGTATACCATCTATGAATGCCTCTATTTTTATTTTTTCGACGAACTCTTCCGAATTACCGGAGAACGCTAGATGACATAAGCGCTCAATATCGGAAGCGAATTCCTGAAGGCTCTCATTACTCCGTTGCACTCGCGATCTCAATTCCACTCGATGTAATTGACTCTTGTATTCATTTCCATATTTTCGCTGGAGTGTGTCCATCAGTGACTGATAGCTACCACGATCTTTCTCTGGAATCATCTGTAACACCTCGGAAGCATTACCTTTTAATGCGACTATTAAAGCAGCAGTCTTGTCGCTATCATCCCATTGATTCTTCGAAGCTGTTGTCTCGAATTGAAGCTTGAAGATATTGAATGGCGTGCTTCCGTCAAATGTTGGTGGCTTTAATTTGATTGTACTTGAATCTCTAATCACTGATGTGGCTGGTCCATTTATTTTTAGTTGATTGAGTTCGTGCTGTAATTTCTCGAACTTATCTTCCAAGTCATCTACATGTTCCTTTAAATCCGTGACCTTTTCATTAATGGTTCCGGAAATTTCCTGAAATCTAAGTTCAATTCCTTTTTGTAGATTTTCGATGACGTGTTCTTGTCGAGCCGAACCTTCTTGAATTTCCATACGCAATTCAGCCGAATGTTCTTGAAACTTGGAGTCAATTGTTTTCTGGAACTCTCCCATAGCGTTTTCTTGGCGTACCGAATGTTCTTGAAACTTGGAGTCAATTGTTTTCTGGAACTCTCCCATAGCGTTTTCTTGACGTGACGCATTTTCTTGTAGCTTCGCATTAATTCCTTGCAGTTGCTGCTGCTGTTGTTGCATCATGGATTTCATGAGTTCCATTAGTTGACCACTCGAATCTATTTTGCTCTCTTCCTCAGCGTGCACAACTGCTTGTATATCGGCTTCATTAATTCCCTTAGCCTCCATAGCTTGCCTCAGCCTCACCAGCAGTTCCGCCTTTGCACCTGATGACGATAGATTCATCTCTACCAACAGCTTTTTAAGCTGGTCCACTTTTAGTTGTTCAATTTTCACCATCTTTACAGAATCCCACTTCTGACACCAATTGTTACGTTTTTATTCTGTGAGCGTTTAATTCTATTTGAATTACCTTGTTCGATCACTGGATTCTGTTAATAATCACTGCAACACTTATTTTATGCAACTATATACAGCAACAATTTATTTAATAATCTCTATTTACAATCAACACTGTTTACAATCAACTATTTACTATAACACTTAAATGTACTTGCAACTTTTGCCTCTGTATCAATGTTTTCGCAATCACGTTCGGTAGCAGATTGATTGTCAATTCTCAACACTGGCTCTATTTATACTCTGTTGGCAACACCCCAGAATCTTCCTTTATCGAGATTCTTCTCTTCCTTTCTCGTTGGCTTGTTCTGGTTATCGCTTATTTCTTTTTGTTGACATTCATGTCGATGCTGCCAATAGTGTCAGTCACAATAGTGATGAGTAATCAACTATCGATACTCGTTACAATATTAATTGATTAATAGAATCATATCTAAAATATAGTCGAAATGAAATAAGTTACGATGAATACGAAATCTCTAGGAAACAGCGCAATATCCAACATAAAAAAACAGAGATAGGAGAACTTCTCTGCTGAGATGGAACAAGATCTCTATGGTGCCAAGAAAAAACGCTGGAGTATGCTTAGAAACTTGAAAAAAACAATAAATGAATGTATTACATACTCTACAATGTCAATAACAGATTGGGAGGCATATTTCCGAAAACTTTACAGCCACCATGAAGAACCCGAAACTGACAGCGATGCAAACGGTCCCCGCCCATGTGAAAATCAAACTCTTTAAATATTTTGCGAGGGCTTTGAACTCACGGCTGCAAAACTAAAGAATCAAAAATCTTCAGGACCGGATCAGATATGTAATGATATGATAAAATATGGCAACGAACCACTATTCAAAGAAATTTCAACGCTTTTCACCAAAATTCTTCAATACATAATGATTCCATCATCTTGGAAAAAGAGAACAATTATTCCAGTATTCAAAAAAGGAGATAGAAAAGTTCCGGAAAACTATAGAGACATAAAACTTCTTAGTGCTAAATTATTTGCTAAAATCCTGGCGGTACATATCTGCCACTGGTATATCTGAACAACAGGGGTTCATGCGAAACAGATCAATCATCGACGCAATCTGTCGAATTTGACAAACCAGCTTTTCTCTGTTTTTTCGACTTGACGAAAGCATTCGACAAAGTTTTACTAATGCTGCAACTAGCCACCGACGTAGCGTACGTACGTACCGCCCGTACGTAAGAGCAAAAATTTGTCAAAAGTTATTCCCGTAGCAGCGACGGAGAAATCGACTGTTCTTTCTTGTATACATACATAACAATGTTGCCATGTATCACTGTGCGTGCATTCTCTTAATCGCACTTACCATTTTCATGATCAAATTTCATAATATATATGTTAGAAACCAAAAAAAAAATTAATATACGTGAAGTATATTTTAATAAATTACTAAACACGATGATAGTTTTGATTAATTAAAAAAAAAAACTAATCTTATTTAGTTAATTTTTTATTCATTTATAAAAGTCTAAGCTGGTAACCCTGTAAACATATAGAACGATCAGCTGACACGGTTTTACGTTAAAAATCTAATTGCTGTTGATTCTCTCCGCTACGAGCAACGTCTACGTCACCGTCATACGTTGGTGAGTTTTCATTAACACGACATTCCCATAAGATAGGTCGTGTCAGCTGACACGTTCTACGTTTTTACGTCGGTGGCTAGTTGCAGCATAACTGATGTTATTAGAATTCTGAGAAAGAGAGGGATTAACGACGAAATTATCAAAAACGAAACATCAATATCAAAAAACACCGTACGATGCAAGGTGGCGGTTTATGGAAAAAGCATTTAGCAAGTTATTGAATTTAATTACTTGGGAACTATCATAACATCGCAAAAAGATCTTAAAAATGAAGTTAACGTTCAAAAGATGAAATCATCGCGCGGTTGTTTGAGAGATGTGATATGGAAAAATAAACACATGAGCATAAAGGCGAAGATGCGCATCTACAAGACATGTGTCAGACCCGTTATGGCATATGCAACGAAAACAAGAGCTGACACGAAATGCACTGAGCATACTGCGTCTAATATTGAAGTGCAAGATGTTGTGAAGTGTACTAAGAATGCCTAACAACAGGCTGGCTAAGATCGCAATGACGGGCAAACCAACAACAACAAGACCACCGGGAAGACTACCAAAAAGATGGCAGGAATGCTGGACATCCACATTAAATGAAGGCTAAATATTCAATTAATAACTTACTACTTACTTATGTGGCCATAACAACCGAATATCGATTTAGGCCGAAAATAACATGCTTCGCCAGCCATCTCTGTTCTTCGCTAGCTGGCGCCAGTTAGAAATTCCAAGCGCCGTCAGGTTCTCCAGTACTTGGTCTTTCCACCGGAGGTTTGGTCTTCCTCTTTTGCGTCGTCCTCCAGCGGGTTCCGAATATAACACCTTCTTAGCTGGAGCGTGTTCTTCCATTCGCTCGACATGACCTAGCCAGCGCAGCCGCTGGATTTTGATGCGCTTTCCTATGTCAAGATCGGCATACAGCTCGTACAGCTCATGGTTGTACCTTATTCGGTACTCGCCACCAACGCAAATAGGTCCAAAGATCTTGCGTAGGACTTTTCTCTCGAAAACTCCAAGTATTCGCTCATCCGAGGTGGAAATTGTCCAGGCTTCAGCGCCATATGTTAGGACAGGCATGATGAGAGACTTGTAGAGTGTAGTTTTCGTTCTTCGAGAGAGGGCTCGACTTCTCAATTGCTTACTCAGCCCAAAGTAACACCTGTTAGCAAGAGTTATCCTACGCATGATCTCCAAGCTGACGTCATTACTGCTGTTAATGCTGGTTCCAAGATAGACAAAGTCCCTTACTACTTCAAAAGCGTAGTTGTCAACAGTGACGTGCTGTCCAAGACGTCTATACTATAAGTGTTTATATATGTATGTATATGCAAGTGTATATGCGTATGTATGTATATGTTATAGATGTAATATTGTATATTCCTATATTGTAATGATATTATGATGATACTGTATTTGTGTAAAAATTCATGTTATTGTTGTTTAAAACAGGAAATTATCCTAAATAAAAGAAGAAGAAGACTATTCCTTACATTTGTGTATTATATTTATATTCTCTTCTCACACTCTCTCTCTCTCTCTCTCTGTTCCCATGAGTTAATATTGAAATATACAATTATTATTGTACTTAGTTTATACGATACTAGTACAAACAATAATATTTTAAAACTCTTATTCTCACATATGCTTCCCCTTATATTCGCTGGATCTTTATATGTATTGATACTCAGTACTCTCTCTCTCTCTCTTTCTCTCCAGAAAAGAAAGAGCAACAATAAAGAATACAGTAATACTGTGTACACTACACCCCAAGCTTTGGTTAGTAAAGTTAGTGGAAATACTTTCCCTAGCTTTACATAGTGTATATACACATTCATATCTGAAATTGATATTGACATTTATATATTGCAATTAAATTTGGGAATTAAAGTTTCAAATAGGATAACAGAAATCAATAAAACGTTTTATTGATAATTGCGTCTGTTATTCCTTCCTTTATTTCACATTAACATTTTTATACTTACAGTACAAAATTAGAACAAAGGTTAAACACGTTACTTGTTTATAATTGTTATTAACATTATTTTGCGGTATTAAGGCTAATAATCTCTTTTTTTTTAATTGTGCATTGTTAAGCCTCTTACATTAGGTGTACCTATATCATAGGTATGTTATACCTATATCAAGTACACGAACATAGAATTGCTACGTTTCCTTACAGCTACCAGGTACACACGGCTCAAATATTATTACCTCTTTCTTTTTGATTTGCTTATCTATATAAGCAATATCGCATTGACATACAACAATTAGATTATAAGAATCTACTAGCATTTGATATTACATATCAATGTTGTATTCAGCTGCTATCTTTTTCGTCATAGCAAGCCAAAACAAAACCTTGTTATCAGCAGACATATTCGTATATGATCAAATCGTCTTCCACCTGTTAACAAGTACAAAGAATCTCTCTCTCTCTCTCTCTCTCTCTCTCATTTATTTTTCACCAAGAATATACTCATCATATTTACGTATACATGTAGTTGTACAGCTACATGTAAAAAAAATTCACCTGCTTTTGCTTTTTTATAAATCCCCCTACCGTTACGTATGTTAAAATAGTTAACATTCGCAACATACATCCATATACATATTAAAGTGCTTTACGTAGTGGTGTTAAACCAACGAAAGTAACAAAGCTAAATTTACACTCTACTTCTTGTGATATGAGAAGATAAACTCTCTCCCTCTACTAGTTAGTATTAATATTTAATGTTTATATTCTATTACTTATGCTGCAACTAGCCACCGACGTAAAAACGTAGAACGTGTCAGCTGACACGACCTATCTTATGGGAATGTCGTGTTAACGAAAACTCACCACCGTATGACGGTGACGTAGACGTTGCTCGGAGCGGAGAAAATCAATGCAATTTTGTATGTTCTTACGTACGGGCGGTACGTACGTACGGTACGTCGGTGGCTAGTTGCAGCATTATGCTGCTCTTACGTACGTACGTACCGCCCGTACGTAAGAGCAAAAATTTGTCAAAAGTTATGCCCGTAGCAGCGACGGAGAAATCGACTGTTCTTTCTTATATACATACATAACAATGTTGCCATGTATCACTGTGCGTGCATGCTTTTAATCACACTTACCATTTTCATGATCAAATTTCATAATATATATGTTAGAAACTACAAAAAAAATTTATATACGTGAAGTATATTTTAATAAATAACTAAACACGATGATAGTTTTGATTAATTAAAATACAAACTAAACTTTTTTATTTACTTTTTTATTCATTTATAAAAGTCTAAGCTGGTAACCCTGTACACATATAGAGCGATCAGCTGACACGTTTTTACGTAAAAAATCAAATTGCTGTTGATTCTCTCCGCTACGAGCAACGTCTACGTCACCGTCATACGTTGGTGAGTTTTCGTTAACACGGCATTCCCATAAGATAGGTCGTGTCAGCTGACACGTTCTACGTTTTACGTCGGTGGCTAGTTGTAGCATTAGTCTTTGCTTTTAAACTCCAGCAATTGTGATATTTACTGTGCACATACAAACATACAGGAGCATTTATTGTAGTTCTGGCCGTAATATCTTCGGTTGCATTTTTTTCTCACATTTGCTCCGCAATTTGTCTTCTAATTCACAACTCTCACTCTCAATAGTTACAATAATTATTCCCATAATTGTGAGCGCCAATAATTGCAATATTTGATTGCATAATACATCAAATAATTAATATTAGGGCGGCTCAATTGGGTTTTCGTGATTTATTACATAAATCATCACATTATAACAAATAAATCATTGCGGCTCAATTATTTTTATTTTTTTTCCTGATTTATTACATAAATCATTACATTATTATAGATGAATCATTGCGAGTAATAGTGTGTAATTCCATTTAAATACTTAATAATATCTTAATTACAATTACATTCATTTTACGTTGTACGTGTAATTATCATTAAACTCTTTCGAGTTGAGACAAAACGATACGGTGTTTACTGCTACCGGAATTGTTTTAATTTCAGATTATCAATTTCTATACGTTTTAATACGCGGACATCCTACCAGTTAACCACAGGCACTACTTAAAAAAGACTTCTTCACTGAAAAGAATCGAGTAGCCGAAATTTTCCTCTTCCTCTCTTCTGTTACTGTAATTCCACGAATTGCGCGTATTTAATATTTTCATCCATTGATCGCGGCGTTGTGATCTGTATTTTTTGCGATTTACCATTATCATGGCGAATATAAAACGTTTTAACGCTGCAGCTGAGGAAATACGTGAAAACGATACCTATTTCCAATTGATAAACACTGACACTCACAGTACATATGCCCTCGAAGTTCAAAAGAAGGCATTTGAGGCAGTACGGAGTGATTAAAAATTGGCATTATCTCTCAGGAAGTTGAGGCTGCTAACTTAATTACTTACTTACTTATGTGGTCATAACAACCGAATATCGATTTAGCCCGAATATAATATGCTCCGCAAGCCATCTCTGTTCTTTGCTAGCTGGCGCCAGTTAGAAAGTCCAAGCGCCGTCAGGTTCTCCAGTGCTTGGTCCTTCCACCGCAGGTTAGGTCTTCCTCTTCGTCCTTCAGCGGGTTCCGAAAATAACACCTTCTTAGCTGGAACGTGTTCTTCCATTCGCTCGACATGACCTAGCCAGCGCAGCCGCTGGATTTTGATGCGCTTTACTATGTCAATATCGGCATACAGCTCGTACAGCTCATGGTTGTATCTTATTCAGTACTCGCCACCAACGCAAAAAGCTCCAAAGATCTTGCGTAGGACTTTTCTCTCTTAAACTCAAAGCATTCGCTCATCCGAGGTGGAAATTGTCCAGGCTTCAGCGCCCCAAGACGCCGGGACTCTTTGTTTGTTGACACTAGATACTTCGTCTTGCCCTCGTTCACCGTAAGACCCATCCGACGCGACTCTCTTTCCAACTCTGAGAATGCTGCACTGACTGCTCGCGTGTTCATGCCGATTATGTCAATATCGTCGGCATACGCTAACAGCATGACACTTTTGTTGAAGATAGTGCCATTATGTCGTAGATCAGCAGCTCGTATTATTTTCTCCATAATAAGATTGAAGAAGTCGCACGATAACGAATCACCCTGTCTGAAACCCCGTTCGGTATTAAACGGTGCGGAGAGGTCCTTCCCAATTTTCACTGCACAACGGGAGTTATGCAATTTCATTCTACAATGTCGAATGAGCTTTGCAGGAATACCGAACTCAGACATTGTTGCGTAGAGGTAATCCCTTACCGGACTGTCGAAAGCGGCTTTATAATCAACAAATAGGTGGTGTGTGTCGACCTGTTTTTCTTGGGTCTTCTGCAGGATTTGGCGCAGTGTGAAAATCTGGTCGATGGTGGATTTACCAGGTCTGAAGCCACACTGATACGGTCCAATCAGGTTGCTGAGCATAGGCTTCAACCTTTCACACAGTACGCTCGATAGAACCTTGTATGCGATTCTCAGGAGACTTATTCCACGGTATTTGGCGCTATTGTGGAGTCTCCTTTTTTATGTACAGGACAGAGAACACTGAGCCTCCAATCATCAGGCATGCTGCTAACTTAGATCAGATTAAAGCTTGGTATAAAGACTCTAAACTATCTTATGTTCGTTACCTAGCCAATATCAACGCACACCTTCACGATTAATAGGTTATCATATCGTCACATGATATTAATACAGGAACCATGGGTATGCTACAAACGTATCTGTAGTCTTGGTGCTTTATCGTGAGGTCAAATACTCCAAGGCAAGGGACATGAGAGGCCTTGGGCATGCATTGTTATGCCCAAGTCGATCGAATGCACTGCGATGAAAGAGTTCTGCTCTCAGGATATCGTTTATGCCAAAATCAAATATTGCAAAAGTGGGAACAGTGTCGAAGCTGTCGTGGTTTCGGCCTACTTACCCTACGACTCTATACAGCCACCTCCTTCCTCAGGCTTTTGGAATACATAATGTCAACTGATCTAGTAATCTAGTAACTTTTGTCACTAGCAGAAGACAAGGGGTGAATGATTTGACGCTGACCAACAGGTTACTGGCAAATCAAATCAACCAATGGCGAGTTTTAGAATTCTCTTTCTGATCATCGTCTAATTGAATTCCAACTTCGATATGACGCATTGTCAATACCTTCAGGCAGGAATCCTCGGAACGTGGACTGGAAAATTTTTGGTGAGCTTCTAATTCGACAATGCTACTTTCGACTCAATATGATTTTCTGCTGAAAGGCATGGAGTTAATCGATATGTTGTTAAATGGATACACTAGATGCTCTCTAAGAGGCTGCTAACCGTTGGAGAGGACTGCGATGAAACAATTACGACTAGGGTTAGACAGAGCTGCCCTAAAGGGGACGACCTGTTTTCCCTGCTCTGGTTTTTTGCTAACTGAGATGCAAGAACTCGGATTTCACCTCCAAGCATATGTAGACGATGCCTGTGTATTAGCATTAGGAAAATCCCTAAGAATGGTTCGTGCGAAAGTACAGAAGATTTTGGATAAGATTGATGAGTGGTGCACCAGGCAAGGTCTTTCCGTTAATCCGAACAAAACCACACTAGTACTGTTCATGAGAAGACGGAAGATTAATGGTCTCAACCTTCCAGCACAGAAAGGTGTGACACTCAAACTCTCCAATAGGTGAAATACCTAGGTGTAATACTAGATAGGAAACTAACTTGGAAGACACATGTTACACTAAAGGTGGATAAAACATTGAAGGTTTTTCAACAGTGCCGAAGAGCTTTTTAGGAAAATGTGGGGACTGAAGCCTGCTGTGGTCCTTTGGATTTATACAGCTCTTATCAGACCCATTATCACATATGCTTCGGTGGTCCATTGGCGACAGACTATGGTTAAGTCCATTCTTATGGAGCTAAACAGACTACAAAGAAGTGTATGGATAAGTATTACGGGTGCAATGAGTACTAGCTCAGGATATGCCCTTGATGCCATTCTTGACTTACTTCCATTGGATCTCAATATTCAGCAAAAGACAATTAAAGCGATGTGCTGACTATACTCGTATGGTTACTGGCACGAAAACGGAACTTTTCGCTTAATTGTCCGAATCATCATAGGACATAATCCTTGGGGTCAACATATGTATCATTGGAGATAAAATATGTATATCTAATTTGGAGGGGAAGGACAGCAGAGAGCATTTCCTCTGTGTTTGCCTTGCTTTCGTTCGAGCAAAATTTCACACCTTTGGCTCTGATGTAATGAGAATGGATAAATTCCATTCCCTACTTCCGGGGGAGATATTCAGATTCGTTAAAGAATTTGGAAAATGCTCTCGGGAAGATTAAAATCCCCTCACGCCCCTTTCACTTTCCAATATCCTTCTTCCCTTCCCTTCCTACTATTTCCCATCTTCTTGAACTTTAAATACAATGGGCTCCTTAGCCTGAGTTTTAAGTGCGTACCACTCTACTGGTGCCACTTGGCTCACCCTCACATCCATCAGTCCATCCTTCCATTCTTCATGTCGTCTCCCGTTGCTGCACCAGCTTCTACTGAGAGCTACGCTCCACAGTACTCGCTCCCTGCGATTCAACTTCCATCATACGATGCCGCATGTTTTTCAGGAGACTATGAGTCGTGGCCTAGTTTTCGTGATATGTTCACTGCGATATACCGGAACAATATCTGGTTATCACCCATCGAGAAGTTATACCACCTACTTCAAAAAACTCGAGGTGAAGCTTACAATATCATTAAGTCAACTCCGTTGACTAATGACGGCTTCCTCATTGCGTGGCATAACCTAGAAGAAAGAAACGAGAACAAACGAATTTTCGTGAATATCCAGTTGTAGGCTCTTTTTAATTTGCAGCCAGTTGTTTACGAAACTGGTGTGAACATCAAACGCTTCAAGCGAACAATCAACGACTGTATCACAAATTTACAATTGTTAAATATTGATACCAGCCATTGGGATGCAATTTTTGTTTATTTATCCCGCCTACTACAAGCCCCACAAATTTATTGTCGCGGAATTGTGATAATGTGGCACTGACATACTGACCGGAGCCACCACCACATTATATAGCAACGTTTTGTCAGATATTTCGAATCTGACCCTCATACGCATCCCTCTCTCATCTTGTTCAGTTATCCTAACTGAACGTTTCAATTTACTGAATTCTACGAAGCGTCAATAAAACTATGTTGTGGTACAAATTACATGCGTATAAAGATTATACTATTTGGTTCATGAACAAAGTGAACTATTTTGCCTTAACCCGAGTTTCGTTCATGCGGTCATTTTACTGCTGGTTCTACATGGATCATGCTAAAATAGCTGGCTTTCAGCTTTGAAGCTCACTGACATGAAGTCTCGCATATCCAAAAATTCATTCTCACAAATCTTATGCTGATTTATCATGGCACACTTCAACTCTACACCTTTAGTTTGGTTGACTACGTTGACTTATCATTCGTATACACCCAGTCTACGACCAGCCTTTACTTTTATACTTTCTACAAATCCTTCTATCTACGATGGAACGGCAAAGCCAGTTAAGAGGTTACAAAATAGTAATTTGGAAGGCCCAGTAGAAGTAACTGGCCAAAAAACAACTTTAATTCCACTTTCAACATTTCAATCCGTCTTATCTCTCCCTTACTGTATCTCTTACATACTTCAGATATGCCCAACAATAACTATATATTCATATCGATATTTGCTGATGATACAGCAATATTGTGCTCTCGCTCTAACCCGATAGAAGCTACTAAACTCCTGCAGACTTATGTCGATTCTCTCGAAATCTGGTTAGCAAAATGGCGCATAAAAGTCAATGCATCAAGGCTAGATACATGTCCCCCACTTAAAATAAATAGCCAATCAGTTCCACAATGTTCCTCAACAAAGTAATTGGGTATTCACCTCGGCAGAAGGCTGATTTGGAACAATCGCATAGAGGCAAAGAAAACTCAGATTAAGCTTAAAATTAATCAGTTATGGTGGTTGGTACACAAAAGCTGAAAGCCAATCTGGACTTATGGTATTCAGTTATGGGGCACCGCATCTCCCTCAAACATCGAAAAATTGCGCGAATACAACCCAAGTGCCTGCGAATTATTGAAAACGCGCCTTGGTATATGAGGAACATTAACATCCATCGAGATTTGAATGTACGCACAATTTTTGAGGATGTTGCAAAGTCCTGCATTCAAAAACTACACAACCACCCGAATCCCTTTGCTAGGCAATTGTTGCTGAGCACGGGGCATCGACGATTAAAAAGAAAAGACACACTGAATATGCTGTGAAATTGCTAAACCTCGCGACTCAACAAATTGTGATGGAACAATGGGAATATCACATAATTTTAGTTAGTTTGTAGGATTTGAATACTTATTGCAAGTTTCTACGTATATTAGAAAGATTCAATAAATTCTTAGTATTAAAAAAAAAACAAACAAACAAAAAATTTTACCAGAATAGAAATAACAAGATGCCACTCGGAATGAATAAATACCAAAATAATAACGTAAGTCCCCAAAATAACCAAAGGAGAGTTCCTACCTGATCCTTCTGCGACAAAAAGGGGCACACCAGATACGACTGTTTTAAGGAAAAAAAATATTCCTTTTTGCATAAAATGAAATAAATACGGACATGAGTTCAATTTGTCATGCACACCTTTTAGCAACAACAGATCACATGGAAAAGGCAATCAAACACCAGCACCTAGTAATGGAGGTCAAGAAAGCAAAAGGCCTAATCGTGGAAATCCTGAGACCAAATGTTTTTTCTGTAGGAAGCCGGGACACAGGATCGCCGACTGTTATAAATACCAAGAGTGGGAATAAACTCAGGGATCCTACTAAACTAATAATAGGCCAAAAGAGATGGAAGGTGTCAGTCATACGTATTTAGAGATTGTTGAAACACCGTCCACGTTAGATAGCAAGATGGTGGAAATTGGTCGTCAAGCATCCAGTGGGTTGTTGAACCATCTTTCCCATCCAGTAATAACAAACATTGCTACTGTTTGGAAGTCTCTGATTCAGATGATGTGTTCATTGAGTTTTCGTGTGAGGAAGCAAAAAAAGGAAAACTCATTTTACTAATAGCCTCTGGGGCAGATATTAGTTTAATAAAGTCATGAGTGATTCATGAATATGTTAGCAAGAAGCGACATTTAAGGAAAAATCTTTGTGATGCTTTCGGAGGTTTTGTCACCACATTATGGTCAATAGCAGTCCAAAACGAGAGGACTAAAGATTTGATTTTAGAATTACATTTAATACCTGAAGAGAGTGGGATACCTGCTGACGGTATCGTGGGTAGACACAATTTATGGAGCCGATCGGTTATCAATACCATGAAAAAAGAAGCTGATTATCTTCTGTGAGCGAAAACAGCATTTGATGACTTTACCTCTCAAGCCACTGAACGAGGAAAATAGGGTGCTACACGGCTGTTATCAAAATTGGACCGACACAATGCGTCGCACACTGGGAGTCCCTTAAAATTTGACAGCGTTTTCTCCGCTGGCATTTTGGAAAGGGTGATGTGAGCTTGCTCTGCCGAGGTGGCAGCCACGATGATTATCAGAAACCATCACCTTCGGGCCCTGGTCAAGGAGTGTGCATTGGATGCAAAATTTATAGCATGCGTTGGTCCGGGCGAGCGCCAGTCCGTCCATGTTTCCCGGGACCGGTAAAGTGAAGGACAGGCCCCACGGAACTGAGGTAGGGACATCGCTCTCGAGGGTATACCCGTTCCTGTCTATTTTAGCCCGCCCTCCTGCACACGATGCGATGGAAATACTAGTGAATGGAGAAAAATAAGAGAAACAACAGCAACGGTATTAACAGAAGTAACGCATACGGTTGTAATGAGTCACGGCACTGAAAGCTTAGTTAACGTTGGTAACATGATGTCTATGGTGGACCCATCCCGGAAGACGCTGATTCCAATGGAAATGCGGGATATGCAGGTAGACCTAACCGTTGAGAACACCCAGTGGCAACAAAGGTGCTGAAACTGAACCTTTCAGGCGTGCATCACGATCGGCCCGGTCGCTTACAAGCATGAGCAGTGCAGATAATCCCGTACAAGCGAAATCATCGCCAGGTGATTTGCAAGGTAGCATACTCTTAGGGAAAGTGGTACGTGGAGACTACATGTCGGAGCTTGGTAATGCAATCAAGAAGCTCACTGAAATGATGCGTGTATAAACAATAGTATGAGAGATCTTCTCAGCAATATGCGAAAGCTGCATCAAATGCTCAGGCGGAGCACATAGTTATATAAGAAACTAGACGGAATGTCCTCTTCATGCCTGCGACTGCGGAGACGACGCCAAAGAGGCTCCGCGAAGAAAAAGATCTTAGCAGAAGGACGCCACCTAAGAAGAACAAAACGTTTCATGAAGAAGTGTCAACAAAAACTAACAGCGAACCCAAGCAAGGAGACAAGAAGTGATAACCCCATCAAAAGCAAAGAATGTCATACAGAGACAACCCAAGAGTGGTCAAAAAAGAAGATGCACTGCAGAAACCAAAGGCGAAATAATACTCGAACTCAAGGAGGCGCAAATGGAAAGCACGGGTGAGTTTAAGAAGAAGCAAAGTGCTAGGTACTCAGGCGCAAATTAGAGCGCTAATGTACGAGGTAATGATGGGGGTCCGTTATTTTGACGAGATCACCACCAAAGAAGACATTGTGAAGGTTACTCGCATCAAGGTTAAGGAGCTAAACCACTTCGAAGAAATTCAATCGGGCGCATCAGGTGTTTTGCGTTCCCGCACTGGAGGCAAGGCTACTGCTAGATGCACGGAAGATAAAGATAGCCTGGGTAGTGTGCAGGATGAGAGGGAAGCCGAATTTGAAAAAGTGCTACACGTGTCTGGAATATGGACACCTGGCGAGATCGTGCAGCAACTCGAACGATAAAAGTCAGTGTTGTCTCAAGTGTGGAGAAAAGGGACACTTCGCGATAAAAAACTGTATTGTAACGCTTACAAAAACAAGGGAGAGGAGAATTCGGACTAAATAGCCAGCATGAAATGTCCCCTACATTAACAAGAGTGCAAAAACGTAAAAAAGTGAGAATAATTTAGCTAAACCTCCACCATTGCGAGGCTGCGCAAAACCTTCTTACGCAAACGGTGTTTGAGAAGAAAGTGGACGTAGCGATAATCAATAAGCCATACAAAAATAATGGCGAGCAACATGGATTCTAACGAATAAATACGCCATATGGGCTTGTGGAGGCAATGCGTTCCATGGCAAGCCGCTACTAGGCAAAGTCTACTATACGAGGGCGAAGATCTGCGGAATCAGCTTCTATAGCTGCTATATCCCACCCAGTGTACCGCAATGCGAATTTGAAAATCCTAAACGGACTGATGCGAGAAGCCTTGACTACCACAATGAATGTGGTGGCAGGTGATTTTAATGCTTGGTCGATGAAATGAGGTTGCGTATATAACAACAGGACGGGGAGATGCCTTGCTCAAGGCTGGACGCGGTACTGCTAAACACTGGAAACAGGAACTCGAAGTGACCTCAAAAAGGCAATAGAAAAAGAGCAAATCTTGTTGCTTTAAAGAGCTTTGCGATAAGGTCGACGAAAATCTATGGGGAGATGCATACAGGGTGGTATTGAAAAAAGTTAAAAGTTATAAAGGGCAAGCGCCAACCTGCCCCACACTGCTGAAAAACGTCGTTGAAACGCTTTTTCCAGCGCAGCCGCTATAACGACAGCTGCTAGCGGAGGAATCTGTCGAAATGCACGCATCATTAGTTACTGACGCAGAGGTGATCCAAGCGGCGTAAAGGTTTGGAAATTCTAAGGCACCAGGTCACTGAAATGATGCGTGTATAAACAATAGTATGAGAGATCTTCTCAGCAATATGCGAAAGCTGCATCAAATGCTCAGGCGGAGCACATAGTTATATAAGAAACTAGACGGAATGTCCTCTTCATGCCTGCGACTGCGGAGACGACGCCAAAGAGGCTCCGCGAAGAAAAAGATCTTAGCAGAAGGACGCCACCTAAGAAGAACAAAACGTTTCATGAAGAAGTGTCAACAAAAACTAACAGCGAACCCAAGCAAGGAGACAAGAAGTGATAACCCCATCAAAAGCAAAGAATGTCATACAGAGACAACCCAAGAGTGGTCAAAAAAGAAGATGCACTGCAGAAACCAAAGGCGAAATAATACTCGAACTCAAGGAGGCGCAAATGGAAAGCACGGGTGAGTTTAAGAAGAAGCAAAGTGCTAGGTACTCAGGCGCAAATTAGAGCGCTAATGTACGAGGTAATGATGGGGGTCCGTTATTTTGACGAGATCACCACCAAAGAAGACATTGTGAAGGTTACTCGCATCAAGGTTAAGGAGCTAAACCACTTCGAAGAAATTCAATCGGGCGCATCAGGTGTTTTGCGTTCCCGCACTGGAGGCAAGGCTACTGCTAGATGCACGGAAGATAAAGATAGCCTGGGTAGTGTGCAGGATGAGAGGGAAGCCGAATTTGAAAAAGTGCTACACGTGTCTGGAATATGGACACCTGGCGAGATCGTGCAGCAACTCGAACGATAAAAGTCAGTGTTGTCTCAAGTGTGGAGAAAAGGGACACTTCGCGATAAAAAACTGTATTGTAACGCTTACAAAAACAAGGGAGAGGAGAATTCGGACTAAATAGCCAGCATGAAATGTCCCCTACATTAACAAGAGTGCAAAAACGTAAAAAAGTGAGAATAATTTAGCTAAACCTCCACCATTGCGAGGCTGCGCAAAACCTTCTTACGCAAACGGTGTTTGAGAAGAAAGTGGACGTAGCGATAATCAATAAGCCATACAAAAATAATGGCGAGCAACATGGATTCTAACGAATAAATACGCCATATGGGCTTGTGGAGGCAATGCGTTCCATGGCAAGCCGCTACTAGGCAAAGTCTACTATACGAGGGCGAAGATCTGCGGAATCAGCTTCTATAGCTGCTATATCCCACCCAGTGTACCGCAATGCGAATTTGAAAATCCTAAACGGACTGATGCGAGAAGCCTTGACTACCACAATGAATGTGGTGGCAGGTGATTTTAATGCTTGGTCGATGAAATGAGGTTGCGTATATAACAACAGGACGGGGAGATGCCTTGCTCAAGGCTGGACGCGGTACTGCTAAACACTGGAAACAGGAACTCGAAGTGACCTCAAAAAGGCAATAGAAAAAGAGCAAATCTTGTTGCTTTAAAGAGCTTTGCGATAAGGTCGACGAAAATCTATGGGGAGATGCATACAGGGTGGTATTGAAAAAAGTTAAAAGTTATAAAGGGCAAGCGCCAACCTGCCCCACACTGCTGAAAAACGTCGTTCAAACGCTTTTTCCAGCGCAGCCGCTATAACGACAGCTGCTAGCGGAGGAATCTGTCGAAATGCACGCATCATTAGTTACTGACGCAGAGGTGATCCAAGCGGCGTAAAGGTTTGGAAATTCTAAGGCACCAGGCCTGGACTGCATTCCTAACAAGGCACTAAAAGTTGCCATCAAACATAATACAAGTCCGTTCACAGAATTGTTTACGCAATGCCTGCGTGAAGGTGTCTTCCCGAAGATTTGGAAGAAGCATCGACTGGTGCTATTGCAAAAACCAATCAAGCCGGCCGGAGAATCAAGCTCGTACCGACCGCTATGCATGTTGGATACAATGGTAAAGATACTTGAGCGACTAATTTGTGTACGTTTGGAACATCACTTAAAGGAAGTATTACAAGGTCTTGTCGATACCCAATATGGATTTCGAAGACACAGGTCAACCATTGACGCAATCACCAAGCTTACTGATGCCGCAAGCAAGGCAATAGAAGGAACAATATGGATGTATGGCACAAAAGAATACTGTGATGTGGTCATATTCGACGTTAAAAATGCTTTTAACTCAGCCTACTGGCCTTCTATAATAAGCGCCTTGGAACGCAAGAAAACGCCGCCCTATTTGTTGAAGGCTATTTCAAACTACCTGTGAGATAGGCTGCTACTATACCACACCGATGAAGGACCCAAGAAGTATATGGTGACGGATGGAGTGGTACAGGGCTCTGTACTGGACCCACTGCTGTGGAACGGACTATATGATGGAGTGCTGCACCTCTCACTCCCAAGGGAGGTAACGATCATCGGATCGCAGTAACAGAAGCGGCAAAGGAACTTCATCAAATTGAAAGCCTATGTAATATATATATATATATATATATATATATATATATATATATATATATATATATTACATATATATATATATATATATATATATATATATATATATATATATTGATATATATATTTATATAGATATTTTATATATATATATATATATATATATATATATATATATATATATATATATATATATAAAAGCCCGGAAGGGCTCATTGGCCTAATTTCTCTTCCATTGCTGTTGTGCGTGTTAAATTTGGACCGTATTAGAAGGGACCTACTTATTTTAGCCGGATCCGAACGGTAGAACCCTTGTGATATCACTTTTTCTGGGCTTTGTCACAGAGTTCTTTTAGAAGCTTTTTCATGGCAAGTTCTTACTGTCGGAAGAATTGCCAATTGTTTGCCGACAGGTGGGTACCGTCCGAAAGAAAAATCTTTTCGATATTAAATTTGTTATGCATCAGCCGGGGATTGAACCACAACCTACAGATCAGAAGGCGACTAATCACTGAGCCACGGCACCACGGCCTATGTAATTACACTTCGTTAAAAATCACGAATTGGCTCACCGCAACATAGCTTCAATTAGTAGGACAAAAAATCGAGGCCGTGTTAATTACAAGCAGGAAGAAGGTAGAGAATTCTACACTTAACATCAGTGGGTATAGCATTACGACGCAGCACTCGCTGGAGTGCTTGCGCGTGATGACAGATGCTAGGCTCAGCTATAAGACTCACATCGACAAAGCCTGAGAAAAAGCGGCGCGCATAACGGCAGCGCTAATAAGAATAATATCCAGCACTGATGGACCAAACCAAAGCAGGCGAGCATTCCTGGCTAAAGTGAATAAGTCTATACTAATGTACGCAGCGCCCATTTGGGGGCCAGCGTTGCAGCTTAAAACATATGAAAAGAAGGCAAAGTCGGTGTTTCGGTTAAGTGTGATCAGAGTTGCCAGTGCATTCCGCACGAATCAGTTGGGGTCATAGCGGGCATCATACCGGAGTGCAGGAGTGGGTTGAGAGGAAGCACGGTGAGGCTGACTTTATTTGACGCAATTTTTGACGGGACATGACTATTTCAGAGAATATCTGTACAAATATGGTCACGATGACAGGACAGATTGTTCCTTCTGAGGTAGCGGCGGTGACATTTCTTTATCACCACGACAACATGTTTTTATTTAATACGATCCGCTCAATATCCATATATAGCGCAAGCTTTGTTGGACTCAAATAAAGTCAACCCACTAGACGTGATGCAGTTTTATGTGACCATTACAACTGAAAATCTTTCCAACTCTTTTTTTTTGCTAGCTGGCGATAGTTAGAGATTCCAAGCGCTGACAGTTTCTCTAGTACTTGGTCTTTCCACTGGAGGTTGTGTCTGCCTTTCTCCGTCGTCCATCTACGGATTACGTATATAACACCTTCTTAGCTGAAGCGTGTTCTTCCATTCTTCTTCTTTATTTGCCAATTCGATTCCGAATGTTGGCGATCATACAAGTTTACATTACATATAATTATAACTTTTTTTTCCTTTTTGTTAGTTTATTTGTGTTACAATTTCATGATATATATCATTATCGCTTGCAGTTGTTAATAGTGTTCCTAGGTCCTTGATTCCGGTCTAACGCCTTATATTCCTTAGCTAAGAAAGTTGTTTTCTGCCAATTCCACGTTTTCCTTCTAATATTCCCCGCAATATTAGTTGCAGTATATAGTAAAGGGTTATCCATTTCGCGGTTTCAAAAGTATAGGGCTAGAATTCGACATCTGTCAAACTGAGTTGTTAAAACAATTTCTTTCTTTTTCAGTTCAAAGTCTGACATTTGCGAAAATGGATCGCTTAACTATCGCACAACGCATTAAAATTGTAAAAACCTACTACAAAAATGGTGATTCTGCCACAGCCACATATCGTGCTTTAAGAGGAGATTATGGTTTACATAATCGTCCAACTACGCAAGCAATTGGCAAAATTGTGAAGAAATATGAAGAGACTGGATCGGTTACAGATATTGTAAGGCCTGTGCATCATCGTTTTGCTCGTATCACCGAAAATATCGCTGCTGTAAGTGAAAGTGTTGCCGAAGACCCGAATGTGTCGATTCCTCGTCGTTCTCAGGAATTAGGACTGTCTTACGGTACATTATGGCGTATTTTGCATTTGGATCTACACCTACATCCATATAAAATCCAGCTCACACAACAACTGAAGCCAGCTGACCATTCACAACGTCGTAGATACGTCGAATGGGTGCTTGAACAACAGGCGGTGGACGGCGATTTTTCGAACAAAATTTTCTTCAGCGACGAAGCACATTTCTCACTCGGTGGGTATGTTAACAAACAAAATTGTCGTATTTGGGGTTCTGAGAATCCTCAAGTAATTGAAGAGAGGCCACTACATCCACAAAAAGTCACTGCTTGGTGCGCTCTTTGGTCCGGAGGTGTGATTGGACCTTACTTCTTCGAAAACGACGATGGAACGACTGTCACCGTCAATTCGGAGCGTTATGGTCATATGACAACCGACTTTTTTTTGCCTGCTATTGAAGAATACGACTTAGAGAATATGTGGTTTCAACAAGACGGTGCCACATGCCACACAACTCGAGCGAATATGGCTTTATTGCAAGATAAATTTTCTGGCCGCGTAATTTCTCGTCGTGGCGATATCAAGTGGCCACCAAGATCATGCGATTTGACACCGCTTGAGTTTTTTTGTGGGGCTACGCGAAAGACCATGTTTATGCAGATAAACCTTTAACTCTTGAGCACCTAAAAACCAACATTCGTCACGTTATGGCTGAGATACCGCCCAATATGTGTCAAAAAGTGGTCGAAAATTACCTCAAAAGAATCGATGCTTGCAACAATTCGCGTGGTGGTCATTTAAATGATGTAGTATTTCACACATAATGTCAACGTTCAAACTTTATAATAAAAAAGAAATATCATGATAAAAAATATTTTATATGTGTTTTATTTACATTTACTTTTGAAACCGCAAAATGGATAACCCTTTACTTATCATTTCTCATAATGTGGCCAGGGACGCTGACTTCCTTCCTTTTGTATTAGTCACTCTATATGTCCAAGGTATTTTTAAAACTCTGCTATAAATCCGCATTTCGAATGCTTCTAATCTATTTAAGTCTGTGGTTTTAATTGTCCGTATCTCCATGCCAAAAGTAGAACGGACCATACATAGCATTTAATGAATCGAATTTTCAGATGCATGTTAAAGTCATGATTGCTAAGAACTTTTCTAAATTTGTAAAAACATGTTCTTGCAGCTTCTATTCGGGCTCTTATTTCTTTTGTTGGATCCCAATCATCATTAATCCAACAGCCTAGATATTTGAAATTTTTCACTCGCTCTACATTTGCATTTTCAACAGTTACTTATATTTGTGTAAGTGTTAATATTTATTTTTAAACCGAATTTTTTGCTGCACAGCGTAACATCGTCTAACACTGATTGAAGGCCATTAAGACTGTCAGATACAAAGGTCGTCTGCATATCTGATATTACTGATGTTAGTGCCATTCACTGTAATGCCAGCTTGTGAGTTGTGTAGTGCTTCTTGCTATGTGTTAAACAGTAGAGGGGAAAGTATACATCCTTGTCTAACTCCTCTTCGTATCCGCACTTCATCAGTAGTTCCACTGTTAATGTTCACGTCTGCAGTTTGGTGCTAGCAGAGATTTTTTATTCATTGGATTTCTTTGGAATCAATATCCATTGTTTGCAGAATATCAATAAGTTTGTTGTGCTGTACCGTATCGGACGCTTTTTCATAATCTATGAAGCAAATAAAAACATATTTTTGGATATCTCTGCAATTTTTAACTAGCACGTTAATACCAAATAACTCTTCTCGCCTTCCCGTACCTGCTTTGAATCCGAACTGTGTTTCACCCATTGTCAACTCACACTTTTTATATATTCGGTTATGTATAATTTTTAGAAATATTTTTAATGAATGACTTATTAACCTGTATTCAGAGAATTTCTTTTCAAGTTTTTTTTTTGGGAGCACAATAAAGGTAGACTTAAGCCAATCATTTGGATACTTTCTTGTATCATAAATCAATTAAATAACGTCACAAGAATTTTGATATTTTTGTCATTTATTAGTTTCAAGATCTCTGAGGGTTCGTCAGGCCCTGATGCTTTGTTTTCTTTATTTCTTCTTTTGTTATAACTGTCAGAGTGTTTGGAGGTATTGGTTCATATAAAGATCTACTGTCATCCGAAAAAAGCGTGTGGATATATTTCTCCCAGATTCTTTTCTTCTCGCAAGGTTCTACCACAATTTCATTGTCATCATTGACTAGGAAATGAATCATTGTGGTGCGGTATACCCACTGCATCTTCAGTGTTGGAATTAAATCTAGCTCTGAAGAGCTGTACATTAATTTTTGCCGTCAGCGAGTTTTTAGTGTTTTCATGTTCTTTTAGCTTGGTTACATTAAGTTTTTGTTTCTTTGGTCTTTTTCTGATCACAGCGAGTTTTACAAATACTTTTGCTAATAATAGATTATGATCAGATGGGTTGGTAGGCAAATCCATGTTTTCGTTATTTTCATATTGTATTCTTGGCAGAATTGTATGAGTCTGTAACCTCTTTCGTTCCTTTCCCCAAGACCATAAATTCCAGCTATTCCATCGACACATCCTTGACCAATTTTTACTTTAAAATCATATTGTATAACATTTATTTAGTTGTTTTCATTTCTTCCATTCGGTTGTACCTTATTCGATACTCGCCACCAACGCAAATAGATCCAAAGATCTTGCGTAAGACTTTTCTCTCAAAAACTCTGAGCATTTTGTCATCTGAGATGGAAATTGTCCAAGCTTCGGCTTATTTTTTATGTCCTTACATCATATTTCGCCAGCTTTATCGATGATCTCGTGAGCAATCCGTCGGCCGTTTGTACAACTGCGCTGCGCACTAATCCATCTTTTGCACAATTAACATCAACGACAGTTCCTTTACGCCATATGTTCCGCTTTACGTTATCATCTACGATTATTACAACGTCATTTATTTCAATTGGAATGGAAGGGTTTCGAAACCATTTGAATAGAGGTTTAAGGCAAGGTGTATATTCCCGGATCCAGTGCTTCCAGAATCGATCTGCAAGCTGACAAGCAATTCGAAAATTTCTCGTTAATGTACAACTGCCGCTAGTTTCTATCTCTTGTTCGCGTATACTACTAAAGCCACCTAGGAAAAGGTGATTAGATGTTAATTCCATTTCCTGCGAATAGAGGGGAACGTATGTTAGATGACCTGAGTTCAGAATATGCTCCACATCCGCCATATTTACCCTTAGAACTTCTTCGCGTAAACCAGAAGTTGATATAATGTCCAATAGGACAGATTTCACAGAACGAACCATTCTTTCCCCAACAGCCGCCTATGTGGGGTGTGACTGGGGGTATGAAATCCCACTCGATTTCAGGGCAACGATACTTAAGTTCATCAAATGGGAAGCGCTCAATTTGGTTCTGCGACTGGCTCCTCGGAAATTTGTGCTATTTTCCAGCCAAATACATCGTGGTGCACTCCAGCGGGCAATAAATTGTTTCAGTACCAGGAAAAATGAATCAGTAGATAGAGAAGAAGCTATCTCTAAATACACTGCTATATAATAATGCTGCCATTTCTGGAGTTTGTGCGAGTGCAATAAGATATGTTACCTGATGACCACGAGGTAGAATTATTGGGCGCCGAGTATCGTAATTAGCAATTCCCATTGCATCAATTCTTCCTTTCACTCTAAGTATTTTAAAGTTGTCTAAATATGGCTCGCCGAGCTGTAAGTTTTTTATCTCCTGTCCAAAGACTTCTTCTTGGCAATTTCGTATATCGACAAGTTCTGCCAGATCTACAACTATAGCAGGTCACTTACATATCTGCCATAACATACGCAGAAATTTCATAACATACCTTTGAGCAACTTATATGCTTAAGGGGTGCAACTCTCGTTTTTGAGGCGACTAAACTGCAAACAACTTTATTGTGTTGTATGGCGCTGAAATAAACTGCATAAACTGCTGAACTTACTGAGTTATAACAAAGAGAAACTCGTACTTCCTGAAGAGAATGCAAACACCTTTCGTACAGTGGCAAGTTCAATGACATCACATTATCGCTTGATGCTTTGTAGCCAATCTTCCACAAACGTATTGTCTAAAACAGCCATCATAGCTACAGGGTGCTAGTGTTAAAAACAAAGTGCATTTTTATTTTTTTCAAAATTTGCAAGAGAGGGCGAACATGATGCACCAAACGTCATCACCTGCATTACGTACACCCCTGGAGCCTTTGTGCTATCGCCTTTTCGCTACAGGAACTGTTGTGCAGCATGATCTCCTTTTCTAATACGAACTTAGTGAAACATTTCACATATGATGCCTGAAGCTATTGGCTGCGTGCTAATAGGAAAACGTATTAGCACGCCTACCAGAGATCTAAGTAAATTTGGCCCTTTCATGATAGCAGAATTAAGAGCAGTGTTATTTACCGCGGCTGCCGCGTGCCTTTTTTCAAAGCATGAAATTCTTCACATTCCGTTAAGCAATGCTCTTTTAAACATTTCGGCAGCTGCTTTTTTCTCTCTCATTCACAATCCCGTCATGTACCATTATTCTCTCATGCTGATTTTTTCTCCTCGGAGGCCCCTACTTTTGAGATGATGAGGGTGGACAATGGTACCCAGGCGGGAATGCTTCCCGCCTGGTGATCGGTGTGGATCTGGAGTCGTTGAAAGTTATGCGGTCTCGGTTTGGAATGCGTCTTCATCTGATCATAATGTTGGCAACAGCCCGAATTTTGTAACTGGCAGGAGACAAGAGGTCATTGATCTGACTCTGTAAAATAGCTTGATAGCAGACAAGATCAGTGGTTGGAAAGTTGTAGATTATGAATCATTCTCGGACCACCGCTTGTTTCAACTTGTGGTTGAACTTGATCTGGTTCGCGCGGGTCGAAACCGTCGTAAACCGGATTAGACACGATACTGCAGTATTCTCAAAGAAAGTATTAGAAAGGCTACTCCTTGTACAAAAAGCTTCAGACTTAAAAACTTGACTTCGTTCCTGCTTAAAAGTCTGGATCTCATGGTTGAAAAGTAGATTAGAGCGGAGGTACTTAGCCAAAGACGCATGCTTATCAGATTCGGAGGTCCCGTGAATCAGCTCTTCACGACTGTGTTACCATAGTGGAGGAGGGGTTGGAAGCAGGTATTTGCACTCTGGGACTATTTGTTAACACTGAGGGCATTTTCGGCAATGCTACCTTCAACTCCATGTGTTGCTCAGCCAGAAAGTGTGGTGTTGATGAAGTCGTTACTCAATGGATCTACGCTATGCTATCCAAAAGGTTGCTTATGACAGAGGAACGACTCAATGATAGTATTATGTTTGAAGTTGAGAGAGGATACCCCCAAGGAGGTGTACTATCTCCTCTTCTCTGGTGCTTCGTTGTGGACTTTCTTTTAATTGAGTTGCATTATTTTGGTGTATACTTGCTAATGATGTATGTGTTCTTATCTCAGTAAGGTCACTAAGAATGATTTGCATAAAAATCCAAAATGCATTGTGACGTATGCGTCTATGCGTGTACATCTTTATCCCAGCATGTGCTCATACTTACTAACCTACACACACACACACAAATATGTACACGAATCATATTCCCTTATTAAATTCTCATCTTAAATTGAAAGCGTTCAAAATACAGCTTGTAACGCGTGCCTTTTGTTTCCAGCTGAGGTATTACTCAGTCTGCCAGGGTTAAACAAGAGAGCAGCGTAAAAACTCTTGTTGTAGGAGGAGGACCGAATTCCACACGATTGTCTATTGACAATCAATTCACCGACACTAGAAGAGTGTTCGGCTCGTTTCGAATGGAACTACTACTACTTTGATTTATTTTCTTTTATTATTTATTCTTTTCAATTTTTAATACAATTCAATTCCTTACTCTATACTTAATATGGAATACCTAACCTTACTTTATAGGATGACAATTTATAGGTTTGACCAGTGCCACCTGATCGCACCTAATGAATCAGTCGTCTGGCAGATCCGCCTTAGCAGAAATCTCCAAGCGACTGACACTTGTGTAGGGTAGCCTGATACATGGGTCTCCTGTATTCAGTACCCTGGCCTCACACCTAGAAGAGGGAGACCTGTTAGCAATATATATAGGAACAACCAACGGGGTGGCGGATGGCTGCTCCTGGTATATATGGTTGGTCAGAATGACCCCGGGCAGAGCTGATGGCTCGCAGGCGGCTGCTATAAGCGAGCGTTCGATACTGACCGCCTCGCTTATAGCAAGAACTGCTTATAGTCGTCTAGCGATTACTGCCAACACGACTACAAGAGCAAGCTTGTTCGTTCGAATAGCAAGCTATTTCGAACTGGACGTTTCCAAAATACTGAATGATCGTTTCCACGGTATGTCGTATCACGCCTTACTTGACCATGCGCCTGTTTAGGTTATTCACCCTATCTTGTCATGCCTTATGTTGGCCAGTCATGCACCTTTAGCACGTATTCATATGTAAAGCACATAAGAATTACAGATTTCTTATAATTCTACATTTTACGTTTAGTGAAAATTCATTTGATTCCTTCTTCGTTTCTGTCGTCATAGTGACTACACGAGTATGTATCTGTGTATATACATTTGCTGATATTTACCATATGACGACAGCAAAGAGAAGAGGAAGAATCAAATGAACTTCGTATGATACGTATAATTTGTTAAATACGTATATTTATATTATTGGTTTTAATATTATAACAATTTGGAGTTTTGTAGGTACATAAGTAAAGGTTGTAACAGGCTTATTTTAAGTCTGTTACAAGCTTGTGCAAAAACAAGTCATCGAAAATTGGACTCAACTGATGGACCATCTGAGACGTAGCCGCGGCCAACATTTGAAGACATAATCTTAAAAAAATAAATGCAAACAATGTTCTTTCAAATGATAATAAACATTCCCCATTCAATTTGAATTTTCTGTGTTTTTTTCTTCAAAAAAGTTGGGAACCTCGAAATGGATCACGCTTTACATTTGAGGTTATTTTTTCGGATCGAGGTCAATGGTTAACTCCAGAGACTATGCTAAGGGGAATAACTCACATTTTCTACACTGACGGTGGAGCCGGTTGGTACTTAAATGAAAATACCACTAAATATGAAAATTTCTACATTCTGATAGTTTTCCCGGCTAACTTATAGCCTAGACAGACGGCAGCCTAATTCCGAATTACCGAGTTAATTCGAATTAACTAGAGCATTAACTGCAGCTAATCCGCATTAACTCTATGAGTTAATTCTCAAAATAAAAGAGGATTAGGGCAATTTGCGATGACTACACTGCTGTGGACGGCTCGGGCCCGCCTGAGGTCTGTCTATATGCAGCAGCGTGTGGTGGGTTAGTCCACACTTTTTGCAACTTCCTGGTGAGTCACACTCTGCAGCCTTATGCGAACCCACCAAGTAGTTGACGCAATAGTTGTGCGCCTTCACGACGCGTTCACGCTGGGGTGGCTGCATTTCTCGGAAACAGGGGTAAAAAACGCAGCGCTTGATTTTAGTGACACAATTGGCACTGCAACATAGCGAATGATGTTGGTCGATGTGAAAAACTGAAAATAAAAGACAACATAAGAAGGAAGTATAAGATAATTTGAGCTTCAAAATCTTGCGCTCAGCAGAGAGGAGCACACGCAGATGTTTAAACCATATCTTTTCTTTTAGTGCCCCTTATTATGCATTTTTGTACTCTAGTGCTATTTTCGTTGAAAATAGAATTGTCATAAATCTCTTATATATTTCGTCGATTTTCAACGATCGTGGGTTATAACATAGGTGGCAGGTTTGTCTTTTATGATTCTTCTGTGAACCTACGAACTAACTACGCTGTCTTACACCAACAGCACACTTACGTAAGCATAAATTTATACATTTAAATATCGAATAAATATACTTTTCATATAGCAACTTGTGCATTTATTCTTTCTTTTTTTATTTTTTTCTTCATCTTACATATCGATCGGAGAGATCGTGGACAACCACAAATCTCCAGTTTATACTATAAACACAGACGTGTTTATAGTATAAACACGTAAGAGTAAGAGAATCTGAAGGATCTTGAGACAAGGGAGATAGAGGTCGTGAGTTAAGTACACTCTCCATCTTAGTGAGCAAGGTAGCAAATTCTAAAGTAAACTTATGGTCCCCGGCCACCTTCTTGAAATGAGTTTTAAAACTCTTGACAGCTGATTCCCATATGCCACCCATATGTGGAGTACTTGGAGGAATAAAACTCCTTTGAGGAATTTGGTGAATTCTTTGCTCAGAAATCGTTGAATACCAACAAATATTTTACTATTATCTGTCTTGATTTTGCTTGGCAACCCACGACGTCCAGTGAATCTGGCAAACGCTGTTCGGAACGCATCTGTTGTAAAATCAGAGCATAATTCCAGGTGTATAGCTTTCGTAGATAAGCATACAAATACGGCAACGTACCCCTTTATGAAGGTGGAAGTACGCAAAGTGGAAGCTTCTGGTCCAGCAAAATCGATGCCAGTAGTGACAAATGGTAATAAGAAATTACAGCGTTCGAGGCGAAGGGCTGCCCTAATTTGAGATTAAGTTTTCTGTTTATGAATAGTCCAACTATGCATAGGAAAATGCATTTTTTAATTTGTGGTTTCAGACGAGGAACATAGCATTCCTGTCTAACCACACGAAACATCAAGCTTTGCTCAGCGTAAAGGAGGAAAGTATGAATATATTCGAGATAAAGTACAGTATCGAGAGGTATCGGGAATGATGACAGGATGACGTTGGTTGTAGCTTCACTCTTGTAATACATCCTTTATCCAGCATGAGATTTAACACTAAAAGAGAGCTCTTTTTGTTAATTGGCTTCGATTCGAGTAGCGAAGCTCGAAGCTCAGAATTTTACAAACTGTATGTCTTCATGAGATAGAGGGATAACATTTCTACAAGCGAAGAGAAGATATCGATAATGTCGTCTTCTTCTTCACCAGTGTGGTATGCTCCGCTTTCCTCAGCTCTAAAGCCCACTCGTTTGTTGTGTGATGCGTTAAAGTTGGCCAAAAGTTAGAAAATTTTACAATGCCACTATTGTAAATACATGTCACCAAAGAGAATTTGTACATAATTCTTGTGGTTTACATCCACGTGTTCCTAAATCAGCCGGGTTATTAGCACTGAGAACAGGCCGTTACGTAGCATTGCCAACATTCTTCAGATTCTGGGAAGTACGATTCGCAATATATGTTTTCCACATATAAGGGCGTTTTTCTAGCCACGCTAACACAATTTCTAAGTCAGACCAGAGAAATAGCTGACAACCGTGAAGTCCAAGTTACGAATGGACAAACTTGGTCAGTTTTGAGAGCAAAACTATCCCACGCTGGTAGTAACTTTTTCTAGTGGAATAACTGCATGATGTGGTAAGTAAAACGAGAAATATTTGCCATCAGTAGAGATTCCATCCGAATTGGTGATTTCCATATGACCAAGAGTGTGATACTCTTTAAGAACCTCATCATATACATGTGTGAGGGTCTCTTTTCTCAGGAAATTCTGTTCCATACTAACAAACTGTTGTAGTGCGCGTTTCGAGATTAGCCCAACGCTAAGGTTTGCGGAAAATTTTCATTAAACGGTAACCTTACCACATATTTTCCATATTTATTCCGTGTCGTCATAGCTTTGTAGATGCGCTCACAAAATTCGTCTTCCGACTACAGTGGAAGAGGTTCAGAAATTCCCTCTTGTTCCCAAAATTGCTTTAGTTTGGAACTAAGATCTTCATTGGAAACTTTATTGACTTGTGTCGAGAAAAATGACACTTTCTCGGGAATCGATCCACTGAGAATCCATCCAAATATTGTGTTTGGGGATATGAGATTCCCACATGAGCTATGGCGCAGCCCCTGGAGGAAGATCTCAGGGACTAAGTGACTTGCTATAACCAAGTGTATTTGGGCTGGTATATTACAAATTGGATCAGATCGGGTTTGGCAAATTCTAGCCAATTTGAGCGTTTCATACGAAACGTTGGAAGCAGTATGGTTAGTTGTGACAACACTTTGGATTTTACTTGTTTTTTGCGCTAGTCTTTGAAGATACTAACGTTAAAGAGCAGAGTTATGTAGAATTTTGTACTATTCTACCGCCCATTCCTGAAATTTGGACCAAAGAATGTTCTGTAGGAAATAGGATTCGCGTTTGAACTTTAGATGAGATAAACGTTCTTTGCGATCCTTGGTCTATTAACGCTCGAACTTTGAACGTTTCTCCCAAATGTTCTATGGAGATCATAGCAGTTGGAAGTAAGACCTAGCTTGATACAGTGGAGCATAATGACTCCACTTGAGTGCAATTTTTCCATTTTAAAGGGCATTCTTATATACTACTTCGGGGCGAGTTCTTATTTGTTTTAGCGTGAGTTGCTACGGCGGTTTGTGTGATAGTCGTTTCAGGTCTACTATTTGTTGGAACCAACACTTGAGATTTCGGATGCAAATAAAGCATAGAATTATGCTTCTTTTTACAGTATACACAAGAGCAGTTACTGTTGCAATCATTAATTCGCTGACTGTACGCGAGACAGTTCTCACAGAAATTATTGCCAAGAACAAACTATTCGGTCTGATACCGAATTTCATGTAATTTCTTACTGAATGATTGGCACTGCAAAACTGACAAGTGAATGAAATTCTGGGTTCTGTGACGAATGTTTGAACCCGATTGTTGAATTTACTCGAAGAAGTGTGTAGGCTATTGTTAGCAGAGTCATATGAGAAATTATTCGTTTCGTTTTTGTTGGACGAATTGAATTGAGCCTTTCTACGACTTCATATCTGCTAGTTAGGAACTCATCTATTTGCGACCATAGAAGTAGGTATCTTCTTGAATTCAGAGATTGTTCTCAGCTCTCTTGTGTCTTATACCTGAGGTGGAACATATCACGGAAAGACGGCCATTTTTCATAACTTCCATAGAAAAATACTGTATCACACGCAGGATCTTGGATGCAAATACTTGAGATATTTGCCGGTTCCTCTCGATACACTCTTGCAAGGTTTGAATTTGCCGGTTTTTGAGGCTGCAGAGTTTTGAGCAAATCTTGCATTTATACTTTGCAAGTATAAAATCTTTTGGAACACAGACTTAATTTTGTTCTTGCAGATGCCAAGATTCAGATGAGAGATTCAGTTTGATCTTCAGTTTATATTGAATCAAACTCAGAAATAAACTGAATAAGGTCATTTGATTCGAAAGTGATATTTGTCATCGCTGAATTGTATGACTTCTTATGAGTTTTTGAATTATCTCTGGAAGTTTTCTTTGCCTCTATATATGACGTGGATGTTTTGGGTTTATCCACTAATTCAACCAATTCAATTTTACTTTTTGTTGATCTGATGATAGGCATATTGACTAATTAAATTTTTGAATTGACCAATAAATAATTGATATAAGCTGCTGGGGAGCGTGTAAATAAATAAATGCTTTTAAATGCAAACAAGTTCAATAAATTTGTACACGATAATGTAACAAAAACGCGAAAGAATTGTCATATTTCAATTTTGAATATCAGTACTAACTCTATAATTATAAGCTTAAGTGTATTGAGAAATACACAATGATAAATAGAACACTAATATCTACTGTAAATAAAAGGCAACAAAACAATGTTAAATTGTTAAAACAATTGCCATGATTTTATAGTGCATCCTTGTATATTATTGTCTTCATAATTTTGTACTGAATTGTAATTGTGATACACTTCAACGTTTAAAACCACCAAAATATCTTTCTCACTAAATTTTGATTTTATATATATTTGAGATAAATATTTATAAAATATATATTTAGAGAAATATATTTTATAATATTATGTACATAAAATTTAGTTATTTACTGTAAGTAACCTTTCTCAATGTATTTTAATGAGTATTGTAGAAATGGTTTGACTTACAGTAATCCGGACAAATTTTTTGGGGGAAATTGGTGGTTGCTGGTGGCACCATAGCAATAAGAATATTTAATAAGAAAAACACAACAGCTGTTGCTGACTGCTGTTGTTTTTTGTATAGAATTTTTCGCACTCTTCTTTTCTTTTTTCTTTTATGTAATAACCAATAACTAAATGTGGTCAACCACCTTTGAGGTGCCAAATATAACCAATACACTTGTAAATGAATGTTGTTATACTAATTGTTTTTGTTTTTCACGAAATGTGCGATGCGAAACAGTGCACAGGATGACCCAAACATATTGTAACGAGTATCGATAGTTGATTACTCATAACTATTGTGACTGACTCTATTGGCAGCATCGAAACGAATGTCAACAAAAAGAAATAAGCGATAACCAGAACAAGCCAACGAGAAAGGAAGAGAAGAATCTCGATAAAGGAAGATTCTGGGGTGTTGCCAACAGAGTATAAATAGAGCCAGTGTTGAGAATTGACAATCAATCTACTTCCGAACGTGATTGCGAAAACATTGATACAGAGGCAAAAGTTGCAAGTACATTTAAGTGTTATAGTAAATAGTTGATTGTAAACAGTGTTGATTGTAAATAGAGATTATTAAATAAATTGTTGCTGTATATAGTTGTACAAAATAAGTGTTGCAGTTATCATTAACAGAATCCAGTGATCGAACAAGGTAATTCAAATAGAATTAAACGTTCACAGAATAAAAACGTAACAATTGGTGTCAGAAGTGGGATTCTGTAAAGATGGTGAAAATTGACCAACTAAAAGTGGACCAGCTTAAAAAGCTGTTGGTAGAGATGAACCTATCGTCATCAGGTGCAAAGGCGGAACTGCTGGTGAGGCTGAGGAAAGCCATGGAGGCTAAGGGAATTAATGTAGAAGAACATGAGTTCTTTGAGGAAGACGATATACATGCAGTTGTGCACGCCGAGGAAGAGAGCAAGGTAGATTCGAGTGGTCAACTCATGGAATTTATGAAATCCATGATGCAACAGCAGCAGCAGCAACTGCAAGGAATTAATGCGAAGTTACAAGAACATTCGGCTGAATTGCGTACGGAAATTCAAGGAAATGCGTCTCGCATTGACTCCAAGTTTCAAGAACATTCGGTACGGCAAGAAAACGCTATGGGAGAATTCCAGAAAACAATTGACTACAAGCTTCAAGAACATTCGGCTGAATTGCGTATGGAAATTCAAGAAGGTTCGGCTCGACAAGAACACGTCATCGAAAATCTACAAAAAGGAATTGAGATTAGATTTCAGGAAATTTCCGGAACCATTAATGAAAAAGTCATGGATCTCAAGGAACATGTAGATGACTTGGAAGATAAGTTCGAGAAATTACAGCACGATCTCAACCAACTAAAAATAAATGGACCAGCCACATCAGTGATTAGAGATTCAAGTACAATCAAATTAAAGCCACCAACATTTGACGGAAGCACGCCATTCAATATCTTCAAGCTTCAATTCGAGACAACAGCTTCGAAGAATCAATGGGATGATAGCGACAAGACTGCTGCTTTAATAGTCGCATTAAAAGGTAATGCTTCCGAGGTGTTACAGATGGTTCCAGAGAAAGATCGTGGTAGCTATCAGTCACTGATGGACACCCTCCAGCGGAAATATGGAAATGAATACAAGAGTCAATTACATCGTGTGGAATTGAGATCGCGAGTGCAACGGAGTAATGAGAGCCTTCAGGAATTCGCTTCCGATATTGAGCGCTTATGTCATCTAGCGTTCTCCGGTAATTCGGAAGAGTTCGTCGAAAAAATCAAAATAGAGGCTTTCATAGATGGCATACGTGATGGAGAGACAAAGCGTGCCCTAGTCATGTCACCAAGAAATACTTATGCCGAAACAGTCAGTAGTGCATTGACGTTTGAAGCCGCCAGTTTGATGTGTCGACCAATGCCACGTGTACGCCAACTAGAAACAGAAACAGCAGATCTGGTTGAAGCAGTGTGTCAGGCATTCAAATCTGTAGTGCAGCCTGAAGGAAGAACAACAGGTCGACGCGAAATCAAATTTACTGGTAAGTGCTTTATTTGCGACAAACCAGGACACATGGCGCGTGACTGCCGTCTACGACGAAAGCGATCAAGATCGAATTCTCCAGGAAGACAAAAGAAGGAGAATAAGGTGGATAGCGATCGCTCCACTAACACAAATCCATCGTTAAACTAAATCGAGTCAGTTCAGCGGGGCGTGAACTGACTCCAACAGTGGGTTGCCCCATCATTCACATTTCACAACTACAGCGTGTGCCAAGCAGCTTGACTATTGATGGAAAATTGGACAATATGGAATTCATGTTAACTCTGGACACTGGTGCATCACATTCTATAATCAAGAGCGATTTGGTAAGGAGGTTTGAGCCTTTAATGGGAATAAAATTGCGTACAGCAACGGGTGAGGATGCACAAATTCTGGGCAAGATAAAGAAACGAGTATCTATTGGAAATTGCACATGGGAACATGAATTCATTGTGGCCGACATCATCGATGACGTAATAATTGGTGTTGATTTTATGATTGACAACGGATTTACGTTAGATTTAAATCAACGGATTCTGCGCTATGCAAATGTCGAACTACCATTGAACATCGGTTACAAGCGTAGTGGGAACATCAAACGAGTACTGGCATGTCAACGCCAAGAGGTTCCAGCGAAATCAGAAGCGGTGATATGGGCACAGATGAATGTGGATGATGGGACAGGCAAGTTGTGGGTGGTGGAAGCAGATAAAGAAATACAAAATAAAAACATCATACTTGGTAGGACGTTAGTAGAACCTAAAGAAAATGGAATAGTACCGGTGCGAATATTAAATCCAACTAATACATCTACAGTTGTAAAGAAAGGAATGGTGATTGGTCATTGCCAGGAAGTTACTGCCGTAGTAGACTGCGAAAAGGGTTCGTCGATAAAAAGTGGAAGATCAGGAACTGTCAGGGCGGAAATAAAAGCACAAATGGAGGAATGGGCAGGTGTGTTTACCAAACAGCAAAAAGAAAAGGCTTTACAAGTATTGGAGAAGTACAGTTCAATATTTTCTTCAAATGGAAAAACTGGAGGACGAACAACCATCGTGAAGCATCACATTGACACCGGTGATTCTAGACCAATTCGTCAAGCACCACGACGAGTTCCATTGGCCAAAAGAGACGAAGCCATTAAGCTGATTTCCGATATGCAGAAACAAGGTGTTATTGAACCATCAGCGAGTCCATGGAGTTCACCAGTTGTGCTGGTAAAGAAGAAGGATGGAAGTACTCGATTCTGTGTGGATTACAGAAAGCTAAATGATATTACGAAAAAAGACAGCTATCCACTGCCAAGAATCGATGACACTCTGGACACACCATCTGGTGCGAAGTGGTTCTCAACTCTTGATTTGCAAAGTGGATACTGGCAAGTGGAACTTGGTAAGGAAGACAAAGAGAAAACAGCTTTCAGTATTGGCGATGGTCTATGGCAATTTACAGTCATGCCATTTGGTTTATGCAATGCGCCAGCTACTTTCGAACGTTTGATGGAGCGTGTACTCAGAGGACTACACTGGGAAACGTGCTTGGTGTACCTCGACGACATTATTGTGATGGGAAAAGATTTTAACGACCACCTGGAAAAGTTGAAAGAAGTATTTGAGCGTATACAATCAGCAGGGCTTAAACTGAATATGAAAAAGTGTTCACTCTTCAGGCAAGAAGTTAAATATCTTGGTCATAAAGTAACAACAGAAGGGGTACATACCGACGAGGAGAAAGTAGCAGCAGTTCAAGAATGGCCTATTCCGTCGAATCTTCACGAGCTAAGAAGCTTCCTAGGCTTATGCACCTACTATAGACGATTTGTTCCTGGATTTGCAAACATCGCCAGCAGTCTGCATGAGTTGACAAGAAAGAACAAACCATTTGTGTGGGGCGAGGACCAACAGAAAGCATTCGAACAGCTAAAAAAAAAACTCTGTTCAGCACCAATATTAGCGTATCCAGTACCTGGTCAAAAGTTTGTGTTGGACACAGATGCGAGTGGCTATGGAATAGGTGGTGTGCTCTCTCAGATCATAGATGGGCAAGAAAAAGTAATAGCATACTACAGTAAAATCCTGTCGAAGCCAGAAAGAAATTACTGTGTCACACGAAGAGAGTTGCTAGCAATACTGGAATGTGTAAAGTATTTCCATAAATACTTGTACGGTCAGTCATTTCATCTACGAACTGACCACTCAGCGCTGTGGTTATTGCAATTTAAAAACCCAGAAGGACAATGGGCGCGCTGGATTGAAAGGCTGCAGAGTTATGATTTTACCATCGAACATCGTAAAGGAGGACATCACGGCAACGCGGATGCTCTATCTCGTCGTCCTTGCAAAATGGAATGTAAACATTGTTCTCGAGTGGAAAGCAAGGAGCACATTGTCGACGTACGACTTACAAAATATTGCCGGAGGAGACATGGACCACTGAACGAGTGCAAGAAGATCAGCGGAACGACCCAGATCTCGTAAAGATTATGGAATACAAGGAGCAGGGCATACGTCCAGATTGGCAAGAAATGGCTAATGAGAGTCCAATAGCAAAGGCATACTGGGCGCAGTGGCAAAGCCTGCACTTACGAGACGGATGTTTATTCCGAACATGGGAAAGTGAAGATGGAAAAATCACTTATGATCTGCTGGTGGTACCCAAGGCAAGAATAAATGAAGTGATAGCTGAGTATCACAATGCCTCCAGTGGAGGGCATTTGGGAATCACCAAAACCGTCGAGAAAATAAAGAAACGATTTTATTGGGTTGGATGTCATGACCATGTCGCTGATTGGATTCGGAAGTGTAAGCAATGTGCAATGGCCAAAGGTCCCACTAAGAAAAGTCGAGGTAAGATGCACCAATACACCGTGGGTGCTCCATTTGAGCGAATTGCTATGGACATAGCTGGGCCATTTCCAATAAGCAACGCAGGAAACAAGTATGTTCTGGTGGTTATAGATTACTTCAGTAAATGGCCTGAAGTATACCCCATTCCAAATCAAGAAGCTAGTACCGTTGCGGATGTATTCGTCAACCAATGGATTACTCGTTTTGGTGTACCGATGGAATTACAATCAGACCAAGGTCGAAATTTCGAATCAGTTGTATTCCAAGAGATATGCCGTATGCTGGGTATATACAAAACTCGTACAACACCTTTGCATCCACAATCTGATGGCATGGTAGAACGATTTAACCGTACCTTGGAGGAATATTTGAGAAAAGTCGTAGATAAATACCAAAGAGACTGGGATGTACATATACCAATGTTCCTCATGGCATATCGATGCGCACAACATGATACGACGGCTACTACACCGGCAAGGGCAATTTTTGGAAACGAGTTAAGACTGCCAGCTGATTTAAAATTTGGAGTCGTAACACCAACGAGATCAACCGAAGGTAATTATACTAGCGAAAAGCGGGAACAGTTGGATGAAGTACATCGGTTCATCAGAGAGCGGTCGCAGATGATAAGCGATAAGATGAAGGCCAGGTATGACTTGAAAGCAAATTCAAAAGGGTTCTATGAAGGAGAGCTTGTAATGCTTCATAATCCACAACGAAAGAAAGGCCTGTCTCCTAAACTACAGACTCATTGGGAAGGACCATATGAGATTATAGCAAAGATAAATGACGTAGTGTATCGCATTCAACGTGCCTGGAATAAAAGAGCAAAGTTTAAAGTAGTGCACTTGGAGCGACTTGCGCCATATCGAGGGGAAGTATAAAAACTTGTTCGGGACGAACAAGGTTAAGAGGAGGGCAGTGTAACGAGTATCGATAGTTGATTACTCATCACTATTGTGACTGACTCTATTGGCAGCATCGAAACGAATGTCAACAAAAAGAAATAAGCGATAACCAGAACAAGCCAACGAGAAAGGAAGAGAAGAATCTCGATAAAGGAAGATTCTGGGGTGTTGCCAACAGAGTATAAATAGAGCCAGTGTTGAGAATTGACAATCAATCTACTTCCGAACGTGATTGCGAAAACATTGATACAGAGGCAAAAGTTGCAAGCACATTTAAGTGTTATAGTAAATAGTTGATTGTAAACAGTGTTGATTGTAAATAGAGATTATTAAATAAATTGTTGCTGTATATAGTTGTACAAAATAAGTGTTGCAGTTATCATTAACAGAATCCAGTGATCGAACAAGGTAATTCAAATAGAATTAAACGTTCACAGAATAAAAACGTAACAATATAATATAAACTATTTTAAGTGTCAATTGTTAGGGTTGCTAACATTCACGGTATTCCGGTCACCTGTGAACGTGACTACCTCTTCACCAACTGAAATAACGCTGGCGTTATGATGAACTCCTAAAACCATTAGTTTCGGTACCGATCGATAATACTCTCCACTCACACCATCGGCACTGCTTATCACTTTTCTTTTCTTCTCCCTTCGGCCATTTATGTCGTGGCAATTTTTTATCTACCATGATTACGATGTCTCCGATTTTAACAGGCTTAAGTGTTCTGAACTAAATTCTTGATTTGGTTAAAGACGGCCACACTTCGGCCACCCACCTTTTAAAAAACTGGTCTGCTAAAAACTTGGAATGATGCTAGCTGCCCTTCGCATATTCTTCTATCGAATCTTCCTGCCGGCGTGCTTCCAGATGGTGAACCCAACCAAAAATGGTTAGGCGTAAGGACTTCTAGCTCAGCTGTGTCGATCGACAGGTTAGTTAATGCATCATGTAAGTGAATATGGCACCTTACCTTTTCTCTGACTGCCTCCCTACAGTCAACAAGAGTGTCACAAAAAAATCCAATCCGACATGCGCGAATGGCGACATTCGCGCTTCTGGCAAGGAACTTATCGCTCGCGGACGTGGAGGAGCTCTACGAATTTTGCAAAGCTGGTAAGCATTACGAATAGATCTGAATAAAAAGCGCAGGATCAGAATGTGGTATTTTTAGAAGAGTTCATTTATCACCGTTTCATGATTCACATGATTTTTTGATGCCGTTTTGGCATTAATATTGGGTGTTTGTCGCGTTGATGATGTGTGGGGCTTTTTCATTACATTATTTCATTCAGACATGCTTCATCGCTGAAAGGGCTAAGTTCCCGTATAGGGCTTATTTTCGGTAACACAGATTGTGGTTCACACTGCATTATTCTTATTTCCGTAAGCCAAGGACACTTTGCGTCAAAATCAGGTTTCTTAAGCACATAGAGCCATTTTTTTATTCCCGTAGATTCTTGAATTTCTGCAGCGCCGAACTTAACAAATTGTACTCGATATTTAGGTCGTGGCTGCCATCAGTTCCATTCGAGGAGTTGATATCGGGTGAAGCGGGACTACCTTTATTTTTCCGCACATCAAGGAAGTTTTAACACTTTGTGGGCTTTTTATTCGAAAATAAGCTACAGCAGCACATGCATTCTCACCGGCATCAACAAATATTGTACCCGTTGATGATGTCCAAGCCATCTGTGCCAACTTTAGGAATACTCCTCTGGTATAGTTTCATCCCACTCCGTTCGAATCCGCCAGACGTCCTTGCCGTCAACATCTTCATGCAAACTGTAAAGAATGATAATAATCCTAATGGAACGAAAAGAGACATTAGTAATCGTAAAACTTCGCACTTAGTTGGAAACCTTAAGCCTTGCAGCATCTTCTCAATGGCTTTCGTTAATTTTAGACTGAACGTGAAATGGTCATCGGCGGTTATACACCACATAGCAATAATTTTTTCATTTTCTATAAGTTGGACTACTGTTCGACCTGCTTTGCAAAATCTATCAGCAACACCTTCCTCGCCCAAATCTGGTGAGACTTTGAAGAGTTCGTCAGCCAACCTCTAATATGCTCTACTGTTCTACTGTATTTGTACTGTTAAACATGTCATCGACGTGGTGTCTTCCCATGATCAATTTTGCAGCTCGTGGATAAAAAGGAATAGGCGATAACCAGAACAAGCCAATAAGAAAGAAAGAGAAGAAACTCGATTACAATAAAGGAAGATTCTATAATGTTGCCACAGAGTATAAATAGCGCGAGTTTATTGACAAATGAATTTATTCAATTGTGATTGTAAATAGTGGTATTGATTAATAAATTGTTGTTGTATATAGTTAGTACAAAATAAGTGTTGCAATTATAGTTGACAGAAACTCGAGATCGAACAGGTTTGATTCTAATAGAATTCAACGTTGACAAGATAAAAACGTCAAATGTCAGGGTTGCAAACGCTTTATACTGCACATAACTAAGAATAAATATAGTTTGAATGAAATTTATTACAAATCAGTAAAAAACACTTTTAAGTTATCCGCCTGGAAATAGTTGTGCGTCAATAATATGTCCTAGAAAGTTTTCTAATTTAATAAAAAGAATAAAGAAAATGAATATCGTACATTATATATATCTGGTTTTATGGCATTCTTAGCCGAAAAAATGTAAAAAAATTTATTTTTGTACCAACGCCTATCCTAGTGGCCGTTTATGGTATAAATAAATTGCAAAATCAGATACCTCGTACCAGAAATTTTCAAAAAGATCTTTTAAAGCATTTAAGCATTTAAATCGCTTTCAATTGTTTTAAATTCTACTCTACGACCACCACCTTGGAATTGGAAAAAAACGCTTAAAATCGTTTCTATATACAACTTAGGTTTTCTGAAAAACTTGGTTCAATTAATTCCCCATCTGACTGCCGGACAATGTTATTAGACAATTCACACATTTGACTAGTGTCCATAGAGTTCCAATCTGTGTCTGTAGTTGCCGTAGATTTTTAACATAATCACAGTGAATTTGTTTATAAGGTATTGGGATGATTTACTGAAGTTTACTGAAACATTCAGTGAACTGAAAGATAGAGAATCATGCTATGAAAGTTCAAAGTAATAATATATACAATAAAATATACAATTAAAGTCTGATATAGTTCGAAATCCGAAAGTCTTTTATGATTTGATAAACTCTAAACGAAACCTTTCTTGTCGACTGAAGACATTTTATACCATTTGATTCGTATTTGTATCTGATATTTCACGAAAATTTTCAATCTTCACTGAAACATGGAACTTTCTCACAATTGTAATAATATTCGCTTCCTTGCTTCATTACACAATTTCAGTTGATTGAGGTTCCGGAGCATGATGATTTCATTGATTTCATTGACTACCGTTGATTACGAAATGACAGGAAGCGCTTGTCTAATTTGCCTGACAGTAGAAACATTGCGCTTCCAAAACATCTTGTGATACTGCTCATATATTTTATAGTCCCATCGAGTGACTCCAATGCTCGTTTGTGTGCAATTGTGCATTCGTCCCAGAAGATAGTCTTACAATTCTGTAACAATTTTGCTGACTCCCTAAAATGATGACACAGGGAAAAAATATATTGTATATAACCACTGTTACTTATAATTCTTCAATTAGAAATGGTGATTACAAAAGTTGTATTGGTTTTGTTCAATTTATTTTTTTCAGCATTTTCTAGCTTTTCAGCTTTGTGTGTAGTAACGCAGCTGAATTAGCCTTTGCTGGGTTGGCGATTCTAGCGAAACGCATTTATGTCAACATATCGATGTTTTGATTGAAATCTTGTAATGGGTGATATATTTGTTGTCTGGCCGTTGGGTTGGCCAATGATGTGTTACACTTAAAGCTGAAATTTAAAAGTATATGTTGGAATATCTTGACCCATTGACTGACGATTTTTATAACGAAGTGTCAAAATCAAATATTGAGAAGACATATTGGGTGCCATTCATGCTAGTTACGCCACCGCCTACGAGTCTCGTTTTCAAGAATTTGTAACTGCCAACAGACCATTAGGTATGCCGCATACAGCACAGTCCGAAACAACTCAAACGAAGTTGAAGCCCTAACATTGACCAAAAGCAAATAAAGATAAACAACTCATCGTCATTACCGTATTATGTATAACGTAATGATCATTGTATCACTTTGTTGGTAAAAATGCATGGTCATGGTTATATTGCACTTCATTGCTATGGTTGTTGAAAAGATACAAAGTAAGCAACAACCATGCATGCGTAATATTTAGAGCATAAAAATAAAAAAGTAAGCTGAAATTATAACGAATACCGTCTGAAGGGATGGTAACGAATTAATTTACTGAAGAAATTGCAATTTCTTCAGAATTTCTATGCTCAAGAACGAGGTAAAAGTGTCAAATTAGGCTATATAAACTAAGACAACTTCTGAAATCTAGGCAGTTAAGATGAGTAGATTATCTAGTGATTTAGAAGATGGAACAAGTGCAGAATACGGACTCAGAAGGGAAAAAAAAATAAAAAATTGCCTCGGATAGAGCTTCGTGTTGTGAATATAAAAAATAAAAAATTTGTCTCTGTAAATGCCCATACAAGGCGTGGCTCAAGGTCAAAGTTCAAAATTGAGGTCGGGATTGAACCACGACCTACAGGTCAGAAGGCGAACACACTAACCACTGAGCTACGGCTCAGTGCCTCAATGATTGATTGATTGATTGATTGATTGATTTGCGAAGGGGGAATTGTACTGCCCGCTTCATACTGCCCGCTAAAGATACACCTCATTCGGGATCACGCCCAGGCAGCATTATCTCACTATGGTGGACTTGCGAAAAAGTACGCCTCCGCCTGCAACTTATTTTTTAAGCCTTGTGGGACTGTCGTTAATCATTACCTTGCAAGGACAAGCTTAGCCAATTGGCTATTTACGCACACCTTCCTGGTCCACTCTTCGTTCATTTTTCTTCCGCTACTGCGTACCGCTTCACCTTTCTTCACCCGATCTTTTTACAAGCTCCTCTAGCGCTGCTCTCTCAGCTTTATATTTCGGGCAAGAAAAGAAAATATGCTGCACATTATCACCGCCGCTACCGCAAAAGTAACACTGTGCTGTCATCGTGACTATATTTGTACAGATATTCTCTGAAACAGCCATGCCGCATCTTCCTATCATCCCACTCCTGCACGTTTTGAATTAGCCTGTGCGTCCACCTTCCTTTCGTTGACGCTTCCCAGCGTCGTTAGCAATCATCGAGACTCGTCTGCCTTTCTTCCTTGCGTTTTTCGCCTGCCGACAGTTCTGGATTTATCGAAAACGCTTTTAAGATCTATGGCCATTATGTCTGGTGGCATGATGCCCGCTATGACCCCAACTGCGTCGTGCGGAATGCACTGGAAACTCTGATCACACTTAACCGAAACACCGACTTTGCCTTCTTTTCGTATGTTTTATTCACTTTAGCCAGGAGTGCTCGCCTGCTCTGGTGTGGTTCATCAGTGTTGGACATTATACTTGTTAGCGCTGCCGTTATGTGCGCCGCTTTTTTTCAGGCTTTGTCGATGTGAGTCTTATAGCTGAGCCTAGCATCTATCATTACGCGCAAGCACTCCAGCGAGTGCTGCGTCGTAATGCTATACCCATTGATGTTACGTGTAGAATTCTCTACCTTCTTCCTGCTTGTAATCAACACGGCCTCGATTTTTTGTCCTACTAATTGAAGCTATGTTGCGGTGAACCAATTCATGATTTTTAACGAAGTGTAATTACATAGGCCGTGGTACCGTGGCTCAGTGATTAGTGGCCTTCTGATCTGTAGGTCGTGGTTCAATCCCAGGCTGATGCATAACAAATTTAAAATCGAAAAGTCAGGTGGGAGAATTTACGTCCGTCTGTAAATTCTTTAACGCCTGTCTGTAAATTCTTTTCAAAAGATTAAAATTTCCTTGCCCTAGTTTCAAACACACGCGCGGACTTTTTGCATCCGCTGCAATGCACGCGCAAGCATAACGCACGTTGCATCTCAACGTGACACTTTAAAATTCCGTTCCAGAAAATTCTTTTCCACACTCTGTTGGGTAACGCACGTTACACTTCAACGTGACAAAGTTCCCACACCTGCAAGGTGCAATCACGTAACTGCATTCAGCAGACGATATTTGATCCTCGTTTTTTTATTCTTTTCTTTTGGGCTTTTTGGCAAGCTTGCGTTCCCACGCGCGGTACGATAATAAGCGCGAAGATTTTCATATAAATAAAAGGGAAATGGTAGCTAAGTTAGTTAGTCTCTGACAGTGAGTCTTTAAAAAACTTTAAAAGGTAATCTTGCCGAAAAAGTTCCGCATAGCGGAAAGCAAGACATTCTCGTGTAAAGAAATTTAGAATAAAGTGAAACCTGTAACTTAATCATGTAAAGAAATTTAGAATAAAGTGAAAACCTGTAACTAAAGTAAAAGTTTTAATAAAAAACATAAAAAATATTTGAATAGTAACTAATCTTTTTTTAATTGGCGCCCAACGTGGGACACGGTGAAAATTGAATAATAAAAAAATTTCTAAATCATCAAAACTACACTCCTGTGAAGAATAAATCATCAAAAACTATACTCCTGTGAAGAATAAAGTTCAATCATCAAAAACTACACTCCTGTGAAGAATAAAGTTCAATCATCAAAAACTACACTCCTGTGAAGAATAAATCATCAAAAACTATACTCCTGCGAAGAATAAAGTTCAATCATCAAAAATTATACTCCTGTACGAAATCTTTTAAATCAGCGATCAACAAATCACTCATGCTTGACGACTTAGAACTGGAATTAGCAAGGATAGTTGAACCAAACGGCGTGTCTCCAGAAACCAAACATCATAAGAATTCAACCTACACTGTGGAGGAACTTGAGTAGATACTCGGAGAACCCAAATTCGAATTTGTATCTACAGGAACCAACACTACAAGCGAGGATGAGGTTAAATACTACAACATTGTAAGTCGAATTTTAAGAAAAAGAGTAATTATAACTTATGAAATTAAGGAAAAGTAAAAATAATAACAATATTTAAAAATTAAATTGTTGAGATTCTATGAGTATTGAGGAGAACCAGTCGCCAAGGCAAAACCCCGTATTAAATTCTCCACACTATAACCATCAATCTAATGTTTCCCCACAACGTGCATTTGGCCCGCGTCCAGCAAATAAATTCGGACAACACCAAAGGTCATTGAATAGGCTCGGTCAGCCCCAAGGACCAGCAAATAGTTTTGGTCAACACCTAAGACCAGTAAACAACTTTGGTCAAACCCAAAGGCCAATCAACAATTTTAGTCAATTCCAAGGACCAACAAATAATTTTGGACAACCTCAAAAACCTCATTATCAGGCCAGACCTGAACCAATGGACGTTGATCGCACCTAAAGAAGCATGCAGCAAGAATTATTTAGGCAACAGGCTCAAGGTACTAAGAGACCTTTAGAATCACTGAGGCAGAATCCACCTAAATTCCAAAGATTGAATCACCTAAATCAAGAAGAGCAGTACTCCCAAGAAGAACAGAATTCAGGATCATATGATGAGATCACAACTGATGAAACTGGTGAAACAGTTGGACAAGACGAGATAAATTTTTTAGAGGAACATCCCTCCTCTCATACGTCGAGAGATATATTGGGGGAAAATTAATTAAGTTGTTAATAGATACCGGTGCATCAAAGAATTTCATAAAAAATTTAGAAGTCTTAAAATCAATAAAACCTGTCAGGAAACCATTTTTTGTCAAATCAGTCCATGGAAATTCAGTAATAAATTCAAAATGTTGTATTAACCTTTTTAATAAAAACGCGTGTTTCTTTATCTTACCTGAACTAGAAACTTTCGAAGACATAATTGGCCTTGATTTCTTAAACGAAATCAATGCTCAGATTAACCTGAAGAATGGGGTTTGAGTACATAACAATGGAAGGGAGATTTTAAAGTACTTTTATTGTAAGGAGGTTAATAACATTTTAATAGCCCACAAACACATCCGAAGTGCACCAACCTTAGAAAAAAATCTTAATGAACTTTTAGAAAACTATAAAGCCGTATTTTGCCGATCAAGACGAAGCGCTGCCATACACCACAAATGTAGTAGCAACCATCAGAACTATAGATCAGGAACCGATATACTCAAAATCCTATCCTTATCCACTCGCCTTATCCGAATTCGTTAACCAAGAAATTGCGGAACTACTTAAAAATAAAGTAATCAGGCCTTCCCGATCTCCTTATAACAATCCACTTTAGATTGTGGATAAAAAGGGATTTGACGATCTCGGAAGACCGAAGAAAATACTTGTCACGGATTTCAGGAAACTCAACTCGAAAACAGTAAGTGACAAATACCCTATTCCAAACACTTCCGGCATTCTTTCAAACCTAGGCAAAGCAAAATACTTTACCACTATTGATCTTAAATTAGGCTTTCATCAAATTAACTTGGCAGAAAAAGACAGGGAAAAAACTGCGTTTAGCGTAAACAATGGAAAATATGAATTTTGTCGCCTTCCATTCGGATTAAATAACGCCCCATTTTTCAACGGGCAATTGATGATGTTTTACGAGAAGAAATAGGGAGGAGTTGTCATGTTTATATTGACGACATTATAATCTTCTCCGATACAGTAGATCAACATTTTAAGGATATAGAGACAATTTTGCAGAAACTATACAAAGCGAATATGAGAGTATCACCCGAAAAATTTAAATTTTTCCAGGAGTCCGTAGAGTTTCTAGGATTTGTGGTATCCCAGAAAGGTATTAAAACATTTCCAGATAAAATCAGAGACATTGTAGAATATAAGGAACCTAGAACTCTGAGAAGCTTAAGGTCATTCTTAGGATTAGCAGGGTACTATAGAAGATTTGTTAAAGATTATGCTCAGATCACGAAACCACTTACGAAGTATTTGCGTGGAGAGAATGGACACATTGGTAGTAGATATTCAAAAAATATTCCAGTGAACTTGGACAAAGAAGCGCTCGAAGCATTTATAAGAGTAAAGCAGATACTGGCCTCAGAAGATGTACTGTTATTACAGCCTGACTTCAGTAAACCTTTTGAGCTTACAACTGATGCCTCCTCAACAGCTTTGGGTGCTGTACTTTCTCAGGATAGTAGGCCTATAACTATGATTTCAAGAACACTGTCACCCACAGAAGAGAATTATGCGACCAATGAGCGTGAATTATTGGCTATCGTTTGGGCCTTACAAAAATTGCGAAACTATCTGTATGGCGTAAAAAGCCTCCACATATATACTGACCACCAACCACTTTCATTCTCAATATCCGAGAAAAATCCAAATACTAAAATTAGGCGATGGCGAGCTTTCATTGAGGAGTTCACTCCGAAATTCTTCTATAAACCCGGCAAAGATAATGTTGTCGCGGATGCATTATCCAGGCAATACGTTAATAATTTAGAGGACGACTTAGAATCCATTAGCTCTGTAGGTGCAGATTTTGGATCGGATACCAGATCAGATACGGAAACTGCATCAGAAGGACAAAGTCAAGGACCAGGGGAATCTCAAAACTCAGAAATAGAAACCATTCATAGTGAAGAATCCCTTACGGAAATAATTAGGACAGTACAAAATCCTGTAAATTGTTTTAGGAATCAAATCATTCTAAATAAGACCAATACATCAGAACTCACAACCGAAACGGTATTCAAAAAACAGATCAGGCATTTAATAAACTTTAGCACCATTAACGAAATATACCCTCTTTTGAAAGATGCCGTGAACCCGCAAGTAATAAACTGCATTCACTGCGATTTGCACACCCTAGGACAAATTCAAAACGAAGTTGTCAAACGCTTCCCTTCGGCTAAATTCCGCCATTCGGAAAAGATTGTAATAGACATACATAATCCTAACGATCAGTCCGAGATTCTTTTCAGTGAACATAACCGAGCACACAGAAATATCCAAGAAAATAGAAATCAAATTCTTGAATATTACTACTTTCCAAAAATGTCAAGGAAATTAAAAGAGATTTCCCTTAACTGTAGAACATGCAAAGAAGCGAAATATGACAGACACCCCACAAAGAATCAGATTGGCAAGACACCAATCCCAGCTCACCCTGGACAGATCATCCATTTGGACATATTTTCTACTGACAGGGTCCATTTCATTACTTGTATCGATAAATTTTCAAAATATGCTCTTACTTTCCCCATAGAGTCGCGATCCATAGTAGACATAAAAATACCAATGTTACAAATCATGAATTTCTTCCCGAATGCCGAAACAATAGTGTGTGATAACGAAAAATCCTTCAATTCGGAAACCGTAAAATCCTTGCTAAGAAACAATTTCGGAGTATCTTTATTTACCGTGCCCCCAGCACACAGCACTAGTAACGGTCAAGTAGAAAGACTACATAGCACACTTGGCGAAATAGCAAGATGTTTAAAGAATGAGGGACAAATCTCAGACACCAAAGACCTTGTTCTCATCGCTACCTCTAAGTATAATAACACTATCCATTCAGTAACAAATTGCAGACCCGTAGATATAATCCACTCTCTTCCAGAAGAAAAATAGGAATACATTATAAAAAAACTGACCGAGATTCAAGAAAAGGACCTTCAGTATCATAACAAGGATAGGCATATAAGAACATTCGAACCCGGAGATATCGTGTATGTCAAAACTAATAAGCGTATAGGAAATAAGTTCAGCAATCTGTTTGTTAAGAAAATAGTGCAAAAAGATATGGGGAATTCAGTACAAATTGATAGCAGACTAGTCCACAAGGATAATATTAGGTAGATGCTCTTCACTTCAAATCTATTAAATTTCGTGTTTTTCTCTTCTCACCTCTTTCCCAGGCTTATAATTTCACTCTTTCCTTACATCCACACCACTATAGTGGATTACTCTTCCTCACACTACATTCCTATACTGGATGGTAAGGTGGCAATCTTGACCGACAGCAGAACCCTATTACACAAAACTAATCTGACTGACTTCGAGGAAATAATAAATGAGACGCACAACTTAATTGAATTCTTTCCTAAATCCCAAATGAAGAAACTTTTAGAAGCGGATATAGAACAAATAGAGAAACTAGTCGATTCCTTGAAAACCCACCATCGACATGCTCGCAGCATTAACTTTCTGGGATCAGCGCTTAAATACATTGCAGGTACACCCGACTATGACGATCTTGAAGAAATGCATGGCAAAGAAAATGAACTCATTTTAAATAACAATAGGCAGAGAATCATTAATTCCGAACTGCAAAACCAGATAAACAACCTAACCCGAACTGTTAACATATTAGTAAACGAAACGAAAACCTCGGACATCGAACTAGAACGATTATACGATCTCTTAAACAGTAGAAACAATGCAATAATTACGGAACTGGACAGCATTGCATTATCAATAATGTTAGGAAAACTTAATGTCATAAATCCTTTACTATTAAATATTAGAGAAACGAAATACATTTTTAATTCTGAAAAAAGTAATATAGAAATAAGTGTAAGCGAAATCATCGCAAATTTAAAGTTAAAAATATTGCAAAATAAAGAAATTATTGTATTTATAATTAAGTTTCCTATTATCGAGGCATTATGCGAAAAATTATTAATTATACCTGTTATTCATGAGAATAAAATGCTTTTATTTGAAAGTAATGAATTTGCTAAATGTAACAATCATTATATAGCACTAAGTAATTGTAAGAAAAAAGTTACCACTTCCTTTTGCCAAAATTTACTTCATCTAAAAGACCTATGTCTTACCAACCTCTTAAATAACAATACAGCATCTTGCCAAACAATACCCGCCTATGATCTTCCATTCTTTTCAATAATTGACGATAGAATTGTGGTTATAAATAACCAACCTTCTAAAATCACAGAGCAAGGAGTAAGGAAACTCCTCAACAAGGGAACATTCCTACTTACGTTCGATGATGAACTAGCAATAAATGGAACCAAGTTACGAAACCAACGGAAAATAGCCTACATGAGCCCTGAAACCCCTATGGCTCACTCCGTAAATTTCACAAACCATATCTCTCTCTTATCGCTTCCATATTTACATGAATTGCACACCAGAAACATTGATAGAATTGCCCTGTTGCATTCTAAAATAAAGGAAACATCTTATGCGGTCGTCTGCCTTGTAATGATAGCAGCGGTAATAGCTATTTTTCTTCTTATGAAAAGAAGACAACAACGAATTAAGATTGTAAATGTCCTTAATAAACTTAAGCAGGCGAGGACGCCTGATCTTCAAGAGGGGGAGTAGTTAACAGAATAGTTAACAGTCTAACGTCCGTCTGTAAATTCTTTAACGCCTGTCTGTAAATTCTTATCGAAAGATTTAAATTTCCTTGCCCTAGTTTCAAACACACGCGCGGACTTTTTGCATCCGCTGCAATGCACGCGCAAGCATAACGCACGTTGCATCTCAACGTGACACTTTAAAATTCCGTTCCAGAAAATTCTTTTCCACACTCTGTTGGGTAACGCACGTTACACTTCAACGTGACAAAGTTCCCACACCTGCAAGGTGCAATCACGTAACTGCATTCAGCAGACGATATTTGATCCTCGTTTTTTTATTCTTTTCTTTTGGGCTTTTTGGCAAGCTTGCGTTCCCACGCGCGGTACGATAATAAGCGCGAAGATTTTCATATAAATAAAAGGGAAATGGTAGCTAAGTTAGTTAGTCTCTGACAGTGAGTCTTTAAAAAACTTTAAAAGGTAATCTTGCCGAAAAAGTTCCGCATAGCGGAAAGCAAGACATTCTCGTGTAAAGAAATTTAGAATAAAGTGAAACCTGTAACTTAATCATGTAAAGAAATTTAGAATAAAGTGAAAACCTGTAACTAAAGTAAAAGTTTTAATAAAAAACATAAAAAATTTTTGAATATTAACTAATCTTTTTTTAATTTATATATATATGTAATATATATATATATATATATATATATATATATATATATATATATATATATATACATATATACATAGGCTTTCAATTTGATGAAGTTCCTTTGCCACTTCTGTTACTGCGATCCGATGATCGTTACCTCCCTTGGGAGTGAGAGGTGCAGCACTCCATCATATAGTCCGTTCCACAGCAGTGGGTCCAGTACAGAGCCCTGTACCACTCCATCCGTCACCATATACTTCTTGGGTCCTTCATCGGTGTGGTATAGTAGCAGCCTATCTCACAGGTAGTTTGAAATAGCCTTCAACAAATAGGGCGGCGTTTTCTTGCGTTCCAAGGCGCTTATTATAGAAGGCCAGTAGGCTGAGTTAAAAGCATTTTTAACGTCGAATATGACCACATCACAGTATTCTTTTGTGCCATACATCCATATTGTTCCTTCTATTGCCTTGCTTGCGGCATCAGTAAGCTTGGTGATTGCGTCAATGGTTGACCTGTGTCTTCGAAATCCATATTGGGTATCGACAAGACCTTGTAATACTTCCTTTAAGTGATGTTCCAAACGTACACAAATTAGTCGCTCAAGTATCTTTACCATTGTATCCAACATGCATAGCGGTCGGTACGAGCTTGATTCTCCGGCCGGCTTGATTGGTTTTTGCAATAGCACCAGTCGATGCTTCTTCCAAATCTTCGGGAAGACACCTTCACGCAGGCATTGCGTAAACAATTCTGTGAACGGACTTGTATTATGTTTGATGGCAACTTTTAGTGCCTTGTTAGGAATGCAGTCCAGGCCTGGTGCCTTAGAATTTCCAAACCTTTACGCCGCTTGGATCACCTCTGCGTCAGTAACTAATGATGCGTGCATTTCGACAGATTCCTCCGCTAGCAGCTGTCGTTATAGCGGCTGCGCAGGAAAAAGCGTTTCAACGACGTTTTTCAGCAGTGTGGGGCAGGTTGGCGCTTGCCCTTTATAACTTTTAACTTTTTTCAATACCACCCTGTATGCATCTCCCCATAGATTTTCGTCGACCTTATCGCAAAGCTCTTGAAAGCAACAAGATTTGCTCTTTTTCTATTGCCTTTTTGAGGTCACTTCGAGTTCCTGTTTCCACTGTTTAGCAGTACCGCGTCCAGCCTTGAGCAAGGCATCTCCCCGTCTGTTGTTATATACGCAACCTCATTTCATCGACCAAGCATTAAAATCACCTGCCACCACATTCATTGTGGTAGTCAAGGCTTCTCGCATCAGTCCGTTTAGGATTTTCAAATTCGCATTGCGGTACACTGGGTGGGATATAGCAGCTATAGAAGCTGATTCCGCAGATCTTCGCCCTCGTATAGTAGACTTTGCCTAGTAGCGGCTTGCCATGGAACGCATTGCCTCCACAAGCCCATATGGCGTATTTATTCGTTAGAATCCATGTTGCGCGCCAGTATTTTTGTATGGCTTATTGATTATCGCTACGTCCACTTTCTTCTCAAACACCGTTTGCGTAAGAAGGTTTTGCGCAGCCTCGCAATGGTGGAGGTTTAGCTAAATTATTCTCACTTTTTTACGTTTTTGCACTCTTGTTAATGTAGGGGACATTTCATGCTGGCTATTTAGTCCGAATTCTCCTCTCCCTTGTTTTTGTAAGCGTTACAATACGGTTTTTTATCGCGAAGTGTCCCTTTTCTCCACACTTGAGACAACACTGACTTTTATCGTTCGAGTTGCTGCACGATCTCGCCAGGTGTCCATATTCCAGACACGTGTAGCACTTTTTCAAATTCGGCTTCCCTCTCATCCTGCACACTACCCAGGCTATCTTTATCTTCCGTGCATCTAGCAGTAGCCTTGCCTCCAGTGCGGGAACGCAAAACACCTGATGCGCCCGATTGAATTTCTTCGAAGTGGTTTAGCTCTTTAACCTTGATGCGAGTAACCTTCACAATGTCTTCTTTGGTGGTGATCTCGTCAAAATAACGGACCCCCATCATTACCTCGTACATTAGCGCTCTAATTTGCGCCTGAGTACCTAGCACTTTGCTTCTTCTTAAACTCACCCGTGCTTTCCATTTGCGCCTCCTTGAGTTCGAGTATTATTTCGCCTTTGGTTTCTGCAGTGCATCTTCTTTTTTGACCACTCTTGGGTTGTCTCTGTATGACATTCTTTGCTTTTGATGGGGTTATCACTTCTTGTCTCCTTACTTGGGTTCGCTGTTAGTTTTATTGACACTTCTTCATGAAACGTTTTGTTCTTCTTAGGTGGTGTCCTTCTACTAAGATCTTGTTCTTCGCGGGGCCTCTTTGGCGTCGTCTCCGCAGTCGCAGGCATGAAGAGGACATTCCGTCTAGTTTCTTATATAACTATGTGCTCCGCCTGAGCATTTGATGCAGCTTTCGCATATTGCTGAGAAGATCTCTCATACTATTGTTGATACACGCATCATTTCAGTGAGCTTCTTGATTGCATCACCAAGCTCCGACATGTAGTCTCCACGTACCACTTTCCCTAAGAGTATGCTACCTTGCAAATCAGCTGGCGATGATTTCGCTTGTACGGGATTATCTGCACTGCTCATGCTTGTAAGCGACCGGGCCGATCGTGATGCACGCCTGAAAGGTTCAGTTTCAGTACCTTTGTTGCCACTGGGTGTTTTCAACGGTTAGGTCTACCTCCATATCCCGCATTTCCATTGGAATCAGCGTCTTCCGGGATGGGTCCACCATAGACATCTTGCTACCACCGTTAACTAAGCTTTCAGTGCCGCGACTCATTACAACCGTATGCGTTACTGCTGTTGATACCGTTGCTGTTGTTTCTCTTATTTTTCTCCATTCACTAGTATTTCCATCGCATGTGTGCAGGAGGGCGGGCTAAAATAGACAGGAACGGGTATACCCTCGAGAGCGATGTCCCTACCTCAGTTCCGTGGGGCATGTCCTTCACTTTACCGGTCCGGTAGAGCTGAGCAATACTTTTTTTCTTCAAAAATGTTCCTTATCAGAGTTACAATGCGGTGAACTTGCTCTATTGTGCCGTGCTGTTTTCTAAATCTAAACTGATTTTGGGGAATCAGTTGGTTGATATTAATAAATGGAGTTATATTCATGATAAGTAGCTTTTCGAATACTTTAGAGACTAGAGGCAGGAGGCTGATAGGTCTGTACGATGCAGCTTTTGTAGGGTATTTTCCTGGTTTTGCTATCATAATAATTTTTAAAGTTTTCCAGCATTTGGGATAGTGTTTAATACGAAGGATAGCATTGAAAATGTGCATGAGATGAATTACTGAAGCCGGAGGTAGCTCTTTTATCATTTTACCGATAATTTTATCTGGACCAGATGATTTTTTTGTTTAAAGATTTATAAATGAATTTGAATATGTCCTTTTTTTAATTTTGAGCGTTATTGAGCAAGGTGGATAAGTTGATAATTTTGGGAATGAGCACTGTGTAGAGGGTGAATTGTGTGTATACACACTTTTTAAGTGGTTTGCAAAAGCCAAACCCTTCTCATAGTTCCTTCTAGCCCAATTACCGTCACTTAAACGGATGGGGGAATCAGCGAAAATTGGTCGATTTGAGTTTTGTGCTGATTTCCGCAAAGAGTAGTCTGACGCTTCACCAAGTGTTAATTTGGCTATGTGATCGCCCAACTATTTGGGGTTTTTATTTTTTAGGGTTTGCCATAACTTTCGAGTGCAGTGCTGTAGCTGTGTTTTCAGATTCGGTAATCTGAATTCTTGCCATTTTCTTCGGAGTCTTCTTTTCTGCCTTACTAGCAATTCAATGTCGGCCAGTGTGTGTGAGCTATGATGGTAATTTACATATTTCTTGAATTTCACTCAGTCTATTTTCTTTCTAACGCAATTGTCTTGGAAGCTTGATGATTTTGTAGATATTCTGGTGAAATGCCACTGAAGTCTGGCGAACATCGTAAGAATATAGTGCTACCATATCAATTGTATTTGGTGCGTGAGCGGTTCCAGGCGGTTCTTACTTAGCACCAAGTTATAAGCATCACCATATAGTTGCTGTTTTATACAAGCTACGAAATCTCGTCGGGTTTTATGGCTTTTCATGCTAATTCGCAGCTAGAAATGAACTGGAGTGTTCGGTCTTCACGGACTGCACCTAGCTGCTCAGGGTCAATCGTGGTTCTGAGCCTGTTCTCTATAAATTCTTCTGCAATGACTTTATCTTTTAATACACATTCAAATTCCTTTGTGTGAGATGTTGAGAGTCAAAATAATGCTCATCTACTTTTTGCGTTTTGACTCACTACAAATGTTACATTAATATTACTATAATGTTATACTATTACGTTATATTATTATGTTATACTATTATGTGTGCATACTTTATGAATATCGCTGTAATCATTAATATAATTATCATCACTATACTATGCATAACGAGATTATCATTAGCGAAAATGGGTTACCTAGTTAAGAAATTGCAATTTCTTCAGAAATTCTTTTATGCAAAAACGGGGTTAAATTGTAAATTAGGCTATATAAACTAAGAGAACTTCTGAAATGAATTCAGTCAATCTAGATAAATAGATAATTCGAAGAGCGAGTTAGTGTGAATATAAAAATAGAACTTATATTAAAGGATTTAACATCCTATAAAAAGTGGAAGTTATATTGTGAAGGATTTATCTGTTACAAGTAAATATGTGTGTATATATATATATATATATATATATATATATACATATATATATATATATATATATATATATATATATATATATATATATATATATTATATTATATATATATATATATATATATATATATATATATATATATATTATATTATATATATATATATATATATATATATATATATATATATATATATATATATATATATATATATATATAGTGAAAGAAAAAACCACATGGTAGAAAAAAATGGATTGATTAAATAAATACATACTGCTGATATATTGTAAAACTAATTGTTTCGTGCAAGAAAGATCTACTGTTCTGAAGAAGAGAAAAATGGGTAAGTTCTAGGAAATAAGTTATCTAAGGAAAAGTTACGGTGTCGAAAAAAAGGCGCAACATTTTGGTGCAGCCGGTAGGATACTACGAAGTATCTTGTAAGACAAGATATTTTACGTTAAACGTTTAACGAAGTATTAGGATTCCATTGTTCCGTAGGACATAAAAATCGACTTGTGTTCCAGGATAATATCTGATGGAGGTTAGTATATCCTTAGTTATTGGAACTCAGGAGCCACCACTTTCGTGTGGGATTTAATTAAGCAACATAGCACTTACGAGCAATATGAGCTCATAAAATCGAAAGTACAACACTGCAAAGTACTAGGTGAGGAGCTAGAAGCCACATTAGCAGAACTAAGGGATCTTTTAAAAACACAGGGTGAAGCAAGTTTAGTCGTGAAGGACAATTTAGACTCAGCGGTGGCGCAAATAAGAGACTTGAGATTAAAGATTGTAAAACAAGGGTTGGAAGCTGAACAACTAGACGCAAAGAACGTGGAACTCCACAAAAGAAATCAGGAGTTAGGACTACTTAAGAACCTCCGTGGACACTGAGCAATTAAACGCATTAATAGAATAGAATATGGCAAGTTGCCATGTTCATGTGTATAACCACATCTGGTGCAATGCATCGCGTTGAATTGTAGTTCGGTTTATGAATACTCATGAGCACGGGCGAATCAATTAATCAAGCATTTTAAGCAATCAAATAGTTAAATTCGAGTCAGTAAAGAAATACATAGGTTTAGGAAATCGTTATGAAAAATATGTCAGTCATAGCAATAGGCGACTAAATAAATGGAGAGAATTAACATAACGGGTTACCTACCATTCCGTCTTCCACGGTCTGAGATGAAAATAAGCACAATCAAATAGTGCAGAAAAGTTGGTTATTGCAACAGAAGGAAATTGCAACGTTGTTGTTAAATTATACAATATGTAAAACAATGATGCATTTCCCAAGTTTTAAATTTTTAGAAAGATAAATTAAATACATTATATACAATATACAAAAAAACCGTTTAAAATCAAATCATAAAACTTTGTAAAAACATAATAACTACAAATTTTATAAAACAAAAGTCTAATTTATAAGAATATACTACGACTATTATGTAGGTGTAATTATGAAAAATAAAAGTAATAGTTTTAGAGTTTGTAGAAAATAATTGCTCTTTTTCTATTGCCTTTTTGAGGTCACTTCGAGTTCCTGTTTCCACTGTTTAGCAGTACCGCGTCCAGCCTTGAGCAAGGCATCTCCCCGTCTGTTGTTATATACGCAACCTCATTTCATCGACCAAGCATTAAAATCACCTGCCACCACATTCATTGTGGTAGTCAAGGCTTCTCGCATCAGTCCGTTTAGGATTTTCAAATTCGCATTGCGGTACACTGGGTGGGATATAGCAGCTATAGAAGCTGATTCCGCAGATCTTCGCCCTCGTATAGTAGACTTTGCCTAGTAGCGGCTTGCCATGGAACGCATTGCCTCCACAAGCCCATATGGCGTATTTATTCGTTAGAATCCATGTTGCGCGCCAGTATTTTTGTATGGCTTATTGATTATCGCTACGTCCACTTTCTTCTCAAACACCGTTTGCGTAAGAAGGTTTTGCGCAGCCTCGCAATGGTGGAGGTTTAGCTAAATTATTCTCACTTTTTTACGTTTTTGCACTCTTGTTAATGTAGGGGACATTTCATGCTGGCTATTTAGTCCGAATTCTCCTCTCCCTTGTTTTTGTAAGCGTTACAATACGGTTTTTTATCGCGAAGTGTCCCTTTTCTCCACACTTGAGACAACACTGACTTTTATCGTTCGAGTTGCTGCACGATCTCGCCAGGTGTCCATATTCCAGACACGTGTAGCACTTTTTCAAATTCGGCTTCCCTCTCATCCTGCACACTACCCAGGCTATCTTTATCTTCCGTGCATCTAGCAGTAGCCTTGCCTCCAGTGCGGGAACGCAAAACACCTGATGCGCACGATTGAATTTCTTCGAAGTGGTTTAGCTCTTTAACCTTGATGCGAGTAACCTTCACAATGTCTTCTTTGGTGGTGATCTCGTCAAAATAACGGACCCCCATCATTACCTCGTACATTAGCGCTCTAATTTGCGCCTGAGTACCTAGCACTTTGCTTCTTCTTAAACTCACCCGTGCTTTCCATTTGCGCCTCCTTGAGTTCGAGTATTATTTCGCCTTTGGTTTCTGCAGTGCATCTTCTTTTTTGACCACTCTTGGGTTGTCTCTGTATGACATTCTTTGCTTTTGATGGGGTTATCACTTCTTGTCTCCTTGCTTGGGTTCGCTGTTAGTTTTATTGACACTTCTTCATGAAACGTTTTGTTCTTCTTAGGTGGTGTCCTTCTACTAAGATCTTGTTCTTCGCGGGGCCTCTTTGGCGTCGTCTACGCAGTCGCAGGCATGAAGAGGACATTCCGTCTAGTTTCTTATATAACTATGTGCTCCGCCTGAGCATTTGATGCAGCTTTCGCATATTGCTGAGAAGATCTCTCATACTATTGTTGATACACGCATCATTTCAGTGAGCTTCTTGATTGCATCACCAAGCTCCGACATGTAGTCTCCACGTACCACTTTCCCTAAGAGTATGCTACCTTGCAAATCAGCTGGCGATGATTTCGCTTGTACGGGATTATCTGCACTGCTCATGCTTGTAAGCGACCGGGCCGATCGTGATGCACGCCTGAAAGGTTCAGTTTCAGCACCTTTGTTGCCACTGGGTGTTTTCAACGGTTAGGTCTACCTCCATATCCCGCATTTCCATTGGAATCAGCGTCTTCCGGGATGGGTCCACCATAGACATCTTGCTACCACCGTTAACTAAGCTTTCAGTGCCGCGACTCATTACAACCGTATGCGTTACTGCTGTTGATACCGTTGCTGTTGTTTCTCTTATTTTTCTCCATTCACTAGTATTTCCATCGCATCGTGTGCAGGAGGGCGGGCTAAAATAGACAGGAACGGGTATATCCTCGAGAGCGATGTCCCTACCTCAGTTCCGTGGGGCATGTCCTTCACTTTACCGGTCCGGTAGAGCTGAGCAATACTTTTTTTCTTCAAAAATGTTCCTTATCAGAGTTACAATGCGGTGAACTTGCTCTATTGTGCCGTGCTGTTTTCTAAATCTAAACTGATTTTGGGGAATCAGTTGGTTGATATTAATAAATGGAGTTATATTCATGATAAGTAGCTTTTCGAATACTTTAGAGACTAGAGGCAGGAGGCTGATAGGTCTGTACGATGCAGCTTTTGTAGGGTATTTTCCTGGTTTTGCTATCATAATAATTTTTAAAGTTTTCCAGCATTTGGGATAGTGTTTAATACGAAGGATAGCATTGAAAATGTGCATGAGATGAATTACTGAAGCCGGAGGTAGCTCTTTTATCATTTTACCGATAATTTTATCTGGACCAGATGATTTTTTTGTTTAAAGATTTATAAATGAATTTGAATATGTCCTTTTTTTAATTTTGAGCGTTATTGAGCAAGGTTGATAAGTTGATAATTTTGGGAATGAGCACTGTGTAGAGGGTGAATTGTGTGTATACACACTTTTTAAGTGGTTTGCAAAAGCCAAACCCTTCTCATAGTTCCTTCTAGCCCAATTACCGTCACTTAAACGGATGGGGGAATCAGCGAAAATTGGTCGATTTGAGTTTTGTGCTGATTTCCGCAAAGAGTAGTCTGACGCTTCACCAAGTGTTAATTTGGCTATGTGATCGCCCAACTATTTGGGGTTTTTATTTTTTAGGGTTTGCCATAACTTTCGAGTGCAGTGCTGTAGCTGTGTTTTCAGATTCGGTAATCTGAATTCTTGCCATTTTCTTCGGAGTCTTCTTTTCTGCCTTACTAGCAATTCAATGTCGGCCAGTGTGTGTGAGCTATGATGGTAATTTACATATTTCTTGAATTTCACTCAGTCTATTTTCTTTCTAACGCAATTGTCTTGGAAGCTTGATGATTTTGTAGATATTCTGGTGAAATGCCACTGAAGTCTGGCGAACATCGTAAGAATATAGTGCTACCATATCAATTGTATTTGGTGCGTGAGCGGTTCCAGGCGGTTCTTACTTAGCACCAAGTTATAAGCATCACCATATAGTTGCTGTTTTATACAAGCTACGAAATCTCGTCGGGTTTTATGGCTTTTCATGCTAATTCGCAGCTAGAAATGAACTGGAGTGTTCGGTCTTCACGGACTGCACCTAGCTGCTCAGGGTCAATCGTGGTTCTGAGCCTGTTCTCTATAAATTCTTCTGCAATGACTTTATCTTTTAATACACATTCAAATTCCTTTGTGTGAGATGTTGAGAGTCAAAATAATGCTCATCTACTTTTTGCGTTTTGACTCACTACAAATGTTACATTAATATTACTATAATGTTATACTATTACGTTATATTATTATGTTATACTATTATGTGTGCATACTTTATGAATATCGCTGTAATCATTAATATAATTATCATCACTATACTATGCATAACGAGATTATCATTAGCGAAAATGGGTTACCTAGTTAAGAAATTGCAATTTCTTCAGAAATTCTTTTATGCAAAAACGGGGTTAAATTGTAAATTAGGCTATATAAACTAAGAGAACTTCTGAAATGAATTCAGTCAATCTAGATAAATAGATAATTCGAAGAGCGAGTTAGTGTGAATATAAAAATAGAACTTATATTAAAGGATTTAACATCCTATAAAAAGTGGAAGTTATATTGTGAAGGATTTATCTGTTACAAGTAAATATGTGTGTATATATATATATATATATATATATATATATATACATATATATATATATATATATATATATATATATATATATATATTATATATATATATATATATATATATATATATATATATATTATATTATATATATATATATATATATATATATATATATATATATATATATAGTGAAAGAAAAAACCACATGGTAGAAAAAAATGGATTGATTAAATAAATACATACTGCTGATATATTGTAAAACTAATTGTTTCGTGCAAGAAAGATCTACTGTTCTGAAGAAGAGAAAAATGGGTAAGTTCTAGGAAATAAGTTATCTAAGGAAAAGTTACGGTGTCGAAAAAAAGGCGCAACATTTTGGTGCTGCCGGTAGGATACTACGAAGTATCTTGTAAGACAAGATATTTTACGTTAAACGTTTTTCGAAGTATTAGGATTCCATTGTTCCGTAGGACATAAAAATCGACTTGTGTTCCAGGATAATATCTGATGGAGGTTAGTATATCCTTAGTTATTGGAACTCAGGAGCCACCACTTTCGTGTGGGATTTAATTAAGCAACATAGCACTTACGAGCAATATGAGCTCATAAAATCGAAAGTACAACACTGCAAAGTACTAGGTGAGGAGCTAGAAGCCACATTAGCAGAACTAAGGGATCTTTTAAAAACACAGGGTGAAGCAAGTTTAGTCTTGAAGGACAAATTAGACTCAGCGGAGGCGCAAATAAGAGACTTGAGATTAAAGATTGTAACACAAGGGTTGGAAGCTGAACAACTAGACGCAAAGAACGTGGAACTCCACAAAAGAAATCAGGAGTTAGGACTACTTAAGAACCTCCGTGGACACTGAGCAATTAAACGCGTTAATAGAATAGAATATGGCAAGTTGCCATGTTCATGTGTATAACCACATCTGGTGCAATGCATCGCGTTGAATTGTAGTTCGGTTTATGAATACTCATGAGCACGGGCGAATCAATTAATCAAGCATTTTAAGCAATCAAATAGTTAAATTCGAGTCAGTAAAGAAATACATAGGTTTAGGAAATCGTTATGAAAAATATGTCAGTCATAGCAATAGGCGACTAAATAAATGGAGAGAATTAACATAACGGGTTACCTACCATTCCGTCTTCCACGGTCTGAGATGAAAATAAGCACAATCAAATAGTGCAGAAAAGTTGGTTATTGCAACAGAAGGAAATTGCAACGTTGTTGTTAAATTATACAATATGTAAAACAATGATGCATTTCCCAAGTTTTAAATTTTTAGAAAGATAAATTAAATACATTATATACAATATACAAAAAAACCGTTTAAAATCAAATCATAAAACTTTGTAAAAACATAATAACTACAAATTTTATAAAACAAAAGTCTAATTTATAAGAATATACTACGACTATTATGTAGGTGTAATTATGAAAAATAAAAGTAATAGTTTTAGAGTTTGTAGAAAATAATTGAATAGGTATATTACTGATAATCTCGCCATCTCAAGGAGAGGGGAACGTTGTCACAGTAGAAAGATAACTTATCCAGCAAGGTTTAGGCACACCGGAAAAGATTTACACAACGATGTTAACGGATACCAAATAGGTAATCGAGTTGAGGTTACATATATATACATAAGTTCCAATATCCTTAACCAAGTGGTACAACGTTAAATAAAGTCAACAGAATAAGCAGCATTCTCATGAAATACTTGGACTGTTTGATATAACTATTCTATTTTGTAAATAATGCTGAAGTATAAAAATTGCATAGATAAGCACTTAATAAGCAGATTAAATCGTCAGTCACACGAGTATAAAAAGAAGACACGATAACACCTCAACAACGCTGATGCTACAAAGGAGTAATGTAATAACCATTCAAACTTTCGACACCACGGTATATCACGGTGAACAAGAAATCTACGTGTTACACAACAGTAGCAACGATGAAAGAGGAAAAAAATTAGTCCTACAACTTAGCCAATTGCAAGAATGGTCAACGTCACACCTGAAAACGCAAAGATGAAAGAGCGCAGAGCAGAGAGCAGAATTCCACATTCCAAATAAATCCTCTTCGACACATTAAAGCAGTTTTAACACGTCTAATCACAGTACAACAGAAGAAAGCGGCTCAACAGAAACAGAGAACCAAGAAAATCAGCATCAGAAGTGGTAGATTGCCAGTAGAAGTTAATAAGTTATAAAAATAGGTATAAAATAATAAGAAACACATATAAATACACAGTATATATGTTTTAAAACTAAATATAGTATGTTACCTAAATAATTTGTAAAATAAAAAACTATCAATCGTTCAAATTGATAATTTTTTCTTCATAATGGGGGAGGGATGTTATGAGTCAAAATAATGCTCATCTACTTTTTGCGTTTTGACTCACTACAAATGTTACATTAATATTACTATTATGTTATACTATTACGTTATATTATTATGTTATATGAATATTGCTGTAATCATTAATATAATGATCATCACCATACTATGCATAACGTGATTATCATTAGCGAAAATGGGTTATAGTATGCTTATAAAAATGCGTTGTCAAGGTTATGGTACCTCACTGTATGATTATGAAATAACTTAGCAACCATACAGAGTTAAAAGAAAAAGAACCAAAAATAAAAAAAACAATATACGCAACAACCATGCATTCATAATATTTAACGCATGTACAATATACAACAAGTATTAAATCAAATAATAATGATGACCTACTGAAGAAATTGCAATGAATCGACCTAGTTAAGAAATTGGAATTTCTTCAGAAATTCTTTTATGCAAAAACGGGGTTAAATTGTAAATAAGGTTATATAAATTAAGAGAACTTCTGAAATAACATTAAAGGATTTAACATTCTACAAAAAGTGGAAGTAATATTGTGAAGGATTTAGCATATATATATCTATATATATATATATATATATATATACACTAGAGCCCCGACTTGCGTCGTCCCGATTTGCGTCGCTTTTTGAAAACTTGAAAAATTCGGTTTGCGTCGTTGCAATTCCAAGTTGCATCGGTTTGGGTTGCATCGTTTTGACCCCGAATTGCGTCGGTTCTATTTGCATCGTTTTAATTTCGATTTGCGTCGTTTTTTTCCAATTTTCGTCGCTAAATATGGTTAAATTTTTTACTGCAGCATTGGTGATTACCATTTTTAGCATTTGTAGTGTGTATAGTATTTAGCATCTTTTCTGTCTTTTAGCATTTTTACAACTTCTGGCAACACTGATCGTCACCTGTACGTTCAGAAGTTTTCAAATTGCGTGAAATAAGGGAATTCCCTTTTCTTTGTTATATAAGTGGCGCTAAGAACAACTGTTTGGTTATGGTAAGAATTTATGTATGATTCGTCAAAATACCTTAAGGACGTAAAAAATGAGTCAAAGTAAAAGAAAAGTAATAAGTTGGAATTAAAATTGGACGTAATAAAACGTTTTAAATCGGGAGAAAAGGCTGTTAACATAGGAAGAGCTCTTGGACTAGCACCTACAACAGTAAGAACAATTTGCAACAGAGACAGTGATAAAATAAATCAATTAGCTGAAATTGTCACACCACTCCAATCTAAACAAGATACTATAGCAAGAAATCCCTTATTGGTTAAGATGGAGTCCCTTCTTTCAATTTGGATACATGATCAAAATAAGCGAAGAATGCCACTGAGCAAGGAGGTAATAAAAAATAAAGCTCTTTCTATTTACTCCGACCTTAAGAAAAATACTGCATCTAGTAGTAACGGAAATTCTGGTGATTTTGAAGCCAGCAACGGTTGGTTTAACCGTTTTAAAACACGGGCAAATTTACATAATGTGGCATTAAAAGGAGAGTCAGCTAGTGCAGATTCAGTAGCTTCAGACAAGTTTAAGCTTGAGCTGAAAGCCATAATTGAAAAAGGGGGGTATTCTGCTAAACAGATTTTGAATGCCGACGAAACAGGTCTTTTTTGGAAACGGTTACCATCAAGAACTTACTTGTCAAAAAATGAAAAAGCATGTCCTGGATATAAAGCCGCAAAGGACCGGCTAACACTTCTTTTGGGCGGAAACGCAGAAGGAGATTTTAAATTTAAACCTTTTTTGATATACCAATCAGAAAATCCAAGGGCAATGAAAAGTATAAACAAAAGAGACCTCCCTGTACACTGGCGCTCTAATAAAAAGGCTTGGATGACCGCAACCCTTTTTAAAGATTGGTTAGAAAATTGTGCCGTTCCTGAGTTAAAACGCTATTGTTCCTCTCAACAAATTGAGTTCAAAATGCTCTTGTTAGTCGATAACGCACCAGAACATCCAATTTTTTCGGATGAATTATCGGAGAATGTAAAAGTTGTTTTTATGCCGCCTAACACAACATCACTTATTCAACCTATGGACCAGGGCGTAATTTCAAACTTTAAAATATACTACTTACGTCGAACTTTCCGGCAACTTCTTGATTCAACAGACAAAAATGACAAACTCTCTATGAAAGACTTCTGGAAAAATTACAACATAGTGAAAGCTATTGAAAATATAAATTTATCTTGGGAGGAAGTTAAGGCATCTTCCATGAAAGGGAGTTGGCAGCAATTATGGCCAGAACTTATTAAAGGAGACGAAGATGGTGCCGATGATATTCGAAATGTTAGCAATGAGTTGGTTAATTTAGCTAGAGAAGCAGAATTTGACGGAATGGAGGAAGATGATATTAATGAATTTTTGTTGTCTCACGATGAGGAGCTTGATAATGAAAATTTATTAGCCATTGATATTCAGCATGTTTCAGAAGAAGATGTCATAATAAGTGATGATACATTAGAAGAAAAAAAATTAACAATCGCTAATATTTCCAAAGCTATGCAATTAATTTCCCATGCAATGGATATATTTTCTGAAAATGATCCTGACGAAAACCGTAGCACGGGCGTAGCAGTTGTTACAAAGAAATATATCAACAAAAAAATCTTTAAAAATTCAACAAACTTTAGACATTTTTGTTAAAAAAAACAGTAAGACCATCCAATCAAATGTATATAAGTGTTGTTGATTTAGATTTATCATCTGAAAAGAGCTCAATGTAAGCTAAATAAATTACAGTTTTTTAATGCATATATTTTTTTATGATGTACATAAATGTAAATGAATTTAATTTTTATGTTTTTTCTTAATTTATTGTTTTGTTATTTCTTTATAATAATTATAAGCATTTGTTGCAGTAAATAAAATAAATGAAAATGTATTCATACTTGTTTTATATTTAAAAAAAATTTTTTTTTTGCTTTGTTTTGAATATTTTTTCCAATAAATTAAATTTCGGTGCATTTATATAGAAAAAAAAAGATTCGATTTGCGTCGTTTCGATTTGCGTCGCGTTTCTCCGGTCCCCATTAACGACGCAAGTCAGGGCTCTAGTGTGTATATATATATATATATATATATATATATATATATATATATATATATATATTTATATATATATATATATATATATATATATTTATATATATATTTATATATATATATATATAATATATATATATATATATATATATATATATATATTGTATATTGTATATGTATATATATATTTATATATATAATATATATTTATATATATATATATATATATATATATATATATATATATATATATATATATATATATATAAATATACATATATAGTGAAAGAAAAAAATAAGAAAACCACATGGTGAAAATAACGGATTGATTTAATAAATACATACTGTTAATATATTGTAAAACTAATTGTTTCGTGCAAGAAAGAGCTACAGTTTTGAAGAAGAGGAAAAGTTGTAAGTTCTAGGAAATAAGTTATCTAAGGAAAAGTTACGGTGTCGAAAATGAAGGCACAACATTCTGTCTTAGTCTTAGTAATGTCTGTTTCGCGTGGATCTCTGTTTTTCGAGTGCGCAGGTCCCTAATTTGTATCTCTACTGCCTCTAAATCATCTTTTTGCTTTAATTGTTGCTTCAGAAGGTCTTTTATTCGAATACGGTTAGCGCCTTTCGCCTTTCGTACCCTTCCGTGATGTACTTTTGATTTTATGATCTGGAATTGTTCGTATGTGCTGTGTTGCTTACTCAAGCTCAACACAATTGACTCGGTTCTTACAATGTCTAGTTGGACAACCGTCCCTTGAGAAGGTTGGTAATTCTTCCACGCAGACACCAAAAGGGGCAAGTGCTCGGAGAAATGGACGGCCAGTTATAAAGGCCGTCAGTCGCTCCGAAAGGGGCTCGAGGCCCAAGCCTAACACGGGTAGAGTAGCTCTGGGAACGACGGGACAGGGAAATCCGACGTCGGGGGGTGATGAGCGGGGTGGACAATTTGGAAAGATTGTTAACCCAGCGAACTCACAGTCCTCGCATGCGGCACCTGGGCCGAGCGGTCTTGGCAGGGCGCCTAAACGTCGGGCTGAACAGGCAAAGGGCGAGCCCACCAGGGCGAGTAAGACTTACGCTCAAGTAGCGGAAGCTGACCTCGTTATGGGAGTCATGGCCTTGTCACTAGAGGGGCGTCTGGAGGTACTCATCTGAGTACCTTCAAGGTATCTTTGTTGGATGCCATGGAGTCCCTTGAAGACGTTGTCAATGACATTGGATTTGTCGGGAGGGCAAGGGTGAAGAGCGGATTGATTGTACTAAGGTGCAAAAATCAGCTATCCAAGCAATGGCTGTGCAAGACAGTGGAGCACCTAACCGGTTTGTGGGAGGTTGCGAAGCTCAAATGTGACAGCCTAACTGCCTTGTCGACAAAGAGGAAGATGGTGATTGATGCTCATGGCAATGCTGTGGCCAGCGACATCATCCTCAGAAGGCTGCAGCGCCAGAACGTCTGTGTGAAGGACACTTCCAAATGGAGTGTTATCCGCACAGAAGTGTTTGGCGAGGCAGAAAGGGCAGGTGTCGTACTCACCGTGCTGTGTCCTAAGGAGGACGCGGAGGCCATCAGGATTGCAGGGGGGAGACTCAACTGCGGTCTTGAACAGGCCGTCGTTAAATTCTAGAAGGATGCAGTATGAGGGGTGCGACGCAGCTCCTGGCGTGGGGCTAGTGGCAGATTCTGCAAGGAAGAAGCCATTAGGGCGGGAGGTGGGCCCGCGCCAGGAACCACTAAATGTGTGTCAACTCGATATTCACCACAGCAAAGCAGCATCAGCAATGATGGTGCGGAGCTTCGATGAGGATGAGCTTGACATTGCACTAGTTCAGGAGCCCTGGATCCTTCATGGAAGGATCAAAGGCCTATCTGCACAAAAGACCACTTTGTTTTATCCACAAACAGAGGGGAAGTTGAGGACATGCATTTTAGTTAGACATGGGATACGTGCAATTCTAATGTCTAACTTGTGCTCACCGGATCTCACAGTAGTGAGAATAGGTGACGGTGCGGGATCATTTATGATCGCATCAGCATACCTTCCATACGATTCTCCAGACGAACCACCTTCGAGAGAGGTGGAAGCTCTAGATATATCCCGACTCAATGGAGAGAGACTAAGGTTGTCTTTCTTCCAAAGCCGGGAAAAAGGGACTACTCAGAGGCTAAATCTTTCCGGCTGGTTAGCTTGGCCTCCTTTCTGCTTAAATGTATGGAAGGAGTACTGGCGGACTACATGGAAAGGACAACGCTTCTGACAAAACCACTGAGCAGGTGTCAGCACGCGTACAGAGCTGGCAAATCCACTGAAACGGAGGGATATCTATGTCTACTTTTATGGATATAGAAGGTGCCTTCGATAAGATTGGTTTCGATAAGCTAAGGATGGCCCTTGCTACTCGTGAAGTCAGCCCAACCATTATAAGGTGGGTGGACAGCATGCTGAGGAAAAGGGCAATAAACTTTCAAAATGGGAGTTACATACTCTGAGGTAGGGTAGTCAAAGGGTGTCCACAGGGGGGAGTATTATCGCCCATCCTTTGGAACATCACGGTCGATTCCCTACTTCAGCTTCTGTAATCAAAAGGCATACATACCGTCGGGTATGCAGATGACATAGCGGTAACGGTGAGCGGTAAGTTCCTGGACACTATTTATGATACCATGAGAGGTGCACTCAAAATGGTTGAAGGATGGTGCACGTAACAAGGTCTCTCTGTAAATGCTAGTAAGTCGGAAACAGAACTCTTTACTAAAAGGAGGACTGGACTAACAATAGACCCTCTTAGGCTTTTTGGATCGAACATCAACGTATCCAAGGAAGTAAAGGATCTAGGTGTCATCCTGGATAACAAGCTGACTTGGAATAGTGTTCGGTCTCATGTGGGGAATCACTCCCAGAGCAGCGCACTGGATCTACACAACGATGGTCAGACCTTTAATAACATATGCTGCTGTGGTCTGGTGGCCTAAGGTCACCCAAAAGACCGCGAAAAGCAAGTTTGATAGGGTGCAAAGAATGGCTTGTATTGGGATTACCGGAGCTATCCGGACGACCCCAGTAGAAGCATTGGAAATCTTTCTCGGGCTGCTGCCGTTGGACTTGCATATTATGAAGTCAGCGGCATTAACAGCATTATGTCTGAAGACAACCAATAATTGGTATGGATTCGGCACAGAGAGGGGGCACAGGGGCATCCTGTCACTGCTATATAGCAGTGTAAAGGAGGCGCAGATGCCAATGGAGGGAATGGGTAGGCTGAAGATGACTGAAAAGTCACACAGAACACTCATTGAAGACGGCCTCACACATGATGTATGTGAGGAAAATGACATCAGTATTTTTACAGATGGTTCATTAATGGATGGCAGAGCGGGTGCTGGAATCTTCTCTAAAGAGTTGGGACTGGCATGCACTCTGAATCTGGGAAGATACGTATCGGTATATCAAGCAGAAATGCTTGGTCTAATGCATGCGCTAGACCATCTACTGGATGGAAAGGTGCAAGGTAAGAAAATCTTGCTATCACTCGATAACCAGGCGGTGGTCAGGCGACTGCAACAACCTACGGTATCTTCTAAGTTGGCGCTCGAATGTGTTCAGAAACTTAATGGGTGTGCTCGTAGTAATGCGATTACTCTTATGTGGGTGAAGGGACACATTGGTATAGAACAGAATGAAGCTTCAGACTCCTTGGCTAGATAAGGATCTGAAGCTGAATTTTATGGACCGGAACCAGTAGTTGCTCTCAGTAGCGGGACGGTGAAGGCAAAGGTCGAAGAGTGGATAAAGAAACTTCATCTCACGAGATGGGAGAACTTATCTACTTGTAGACAGGCAAAGGCTTCGTTGAGGGCAGTGAATCGGGGAGGGCTCTCAGTCTAGGACGAATGACTCTAAGCTGGTTGACTGCATTAATAACTGGGCATGGCAATTTCAGGTACCACCTCAGCAAGATGGGTCTTGTTGATGGGGAGGATGCTGATATTTGCAGATTATGCATGGAAGAGGCAGAGACAGCGGCGCACATAGTGTGCCAGTGTCCTGCATTGGCAAGCAGGAGGATGTCCACACTGGGTCGCCAATTTATTGATGAACTCGAAATGTGGAACATACCCCACAAAGAGATGCTTGAAATAACGCGTGATGTTATTATGAGGAAGGAAGTAGAAGAAATCTGCAACCGAACAAATAATTAACACACGATTTGAGGGACGAAAAGGGACCCATATAAGTGGTCTGATTCGGCTAATTCCTAAAATATATATATAATACAATGGGTGCCGTATCTCAGTGGTTAGTGTGTTCGCCTTCTGATCTGTAGGTCGTGGTTCAATACCCGGCTGATGCATAACAAATTTAATATCGATAAGATTTTTCTTTCGAACGGTACCCACCTGTCGGCAAGCAATTGGCAATTCTTCCGACAGTAACAACTTGCCATGAAAAGCTTCTTAAAGAACTCTGTGACAAAGCTCATAAAAAGTTTTGTCACAAGTGTTCTGCTGTTCGGAACCGGCTAAAATAAGTAGGTCCCTTCTAATACTGTCCAAATTTAAGACGCACAACAGTAATGGAAGAGAAGCTCGGCCAATGAGCCCTTTGGGGCTTTAAGTGCCACATATTTTTTATTTTTAATACAATGTCTAGTTCCTTTGCTAATGTTTCATAGGCTTTATTGTCCATTTTACACCAAAAGGAAACACACGCTTGAATTAGATCCTATACTTCGTTAAACGTTGAACGTAAAAAACCTTGAATACACAAGATATTTCGCAGTTCCTACCAGTTGCAGCAAAATGTTGCGTAATATTTTTCCACAACACTTACTAATTGCCTAACGGGTAGACTCAAGGATGTAACACACAATATTCGCGTGTAAACCCAAGCTCCTAAGTGGCCTCGTGAGGATCGCAATATTTACACTTCACTAAACTCACAACTAAAAAGCGAATGCCTTCAATAAGCTGGCATCTTATATAGCATTTTTCAAATAATATCCACTTGTCGATCTACCCACATAACAACATATAACATACAATCCACAATCGATTCACACCCCATGTATGTATGTATGTACCCATTGTGTGAGAAAGCAACTTTTAGATATTCACACACATGAGTAGTCCGCGTGATTTTAGTTATCTTGTATGCTTACAAAGGTATGCTTCCGTAAGTGCAGAACTATGATTTGTGTGGGAAAGTGCTTTGTTAGCTTTTTCACACCCAACTGCAACTCAGTTGGCTCGATGTTCTGGCATTCCACAATTATAAGTAATATTGATGTGGATTGTGTATTTCACAACTATGAGCGATGTTGATATGTGTGGATAAATATGTATTTCACAATTTCTGGAAATATATGGCGACGCAAAATATGCATATGTGCATATTTCATATTTTGGCTCGCAATACAACAAAGAAAAAGTCCCGGTATCTTGGACAGCACGTCGCTGTCGATAACTACGCTTTTGAAGTAGTGAAGCACTTTGGTCTCTTGGAAACAGCAAGAACACAAGTAATGACGTCAGCCTGGAGATATTACGAAGGATCACTCTTGCGAGCAGGCGCTACTTTACTTTTTAATCAATTGAGAAGTAACGACTAACATGTTAGTTCCTGGTGTTTGACCTCCTTCAAGAATTTTACGTATATATACGCATATGTATGCCGATATTGACATAGTAAAGCGCATCAAAATCTAGCGGCTGCGCTGGCTAGGTCATGTCGAGCGAATGGAAGAACACGCTCCAGCTAAGTAGGTGTTATATTCGGACACAGAAGAGGAAGACCTAACGTCCGGTGGAAGGATTAAGTACTGAAGAATTTGTCAGCGCTTGGAATTTCTAACTGGCGCCAGTTTGTGAAGAAAATAGCTGGCTGGCGAAGCATGCTAGATTCGGCCTAAATCGATTTTCGATTGTAATAGCAACGTAAGTATAAATTTTAAAAAGGTATCCCAGACAGCACCCGACTTACATTCCTTTTTGAAATGGAAGCTCATTTACTACAGATTAAAATAATATATGCGCTAATTGCTAGTTTTTGCACTTTTATCTTACACACGAAAGCCACGAATTTGGTTTGTCGCCCGTACATGCATAGATAAGGTGTTTGATGTTTTATGCACAGACGTTTAAAAAGTGGCAAGCTAGATCCACGGAAAACCTAAACATTTTAGAATAAAAGAAAAACAAACTGCAACGTGATTTTAAAAAAATTGTAAAACTAATAACAGATAGACCCAGAAACGGAGGTAGCGGTACTTCGAACGATGGAAATACAGCCAGGAAGTTTTTCAGTACATGTGCGGTATTTTCGCAAATAAATGGTATTCATACGTACAAGAAACAATAATAATTTCAGTTCAATTATCAGTATTTATATCGTTTTGTATTAAAACTTTTGAAACACTTTTTATCATATGAAAAGTAGGTGTTTTTGTTGGCTTCTTCAACATCATTTACTTATTGTATACACAGATACTTCGTACCAAATTTCAATGAAATCGGTTGAATATACTCTGAGATATTGAGTTATGACCGCCTCTCCATACAATCGGAATCACAGCACTTTATTACGCAAACAATTTATGTCCAATTAAAATGAAGTTCACTGAGTAAGTAGCGTTATCTATCTTCTCATCTGATCGTATTGTTTTCTTTTATTTAAATTTAGTAATATTTTTGATTTTTATTAGGTTGTACATTATTTGGACCTGAATTTGGATGTTTTTTAATCCCTTTCTGGCATATTTTTTATATCTTGTCAATTTCAATATACGAATATTTTTTAATAACCTCTGTTTGCTGCGAAAACTGTTGTTCGTAAAAGTCACAGTCTCTTTGACTTTCAACAGAAATCGCTAAAATCACTTTCAGAGCTCTAAAGTTCCCCACTAATTATATCAAAAATTTAACGTGGTACGGCTTGTATGAAAACGGTTACGTAATATAGATCCAAAAAAAGTTTATGCGTTCAGCCGTTTAGCTGCGATATATCAAAACTTTTGTTTATTATTATATATCGACTCACAACTACATCATTACAATACAACTAGTTAAAAATCATACTAGTTATCGAACTAAACATTATGCAAGGTATACACGCACCAACCGTTGGTTCAACATGGGCATGTTGGTTAAACGGTTGTATCATGAATAGTATGGTTGTACAACCAACTTTGATGTTGGTCCAACTATAGTTGATTTCAAGGAAAAAGCGATATCATCGATTACACATTCTGCGAAGTGTTCAACGTGATGAATATGAGAATAATAAAGTTGGACAACGCACTTTACATTGTGTTGATTTGTGTATACAGCGGTTGGAGCGTGTATACTCTGCATTAATTACGATTCTTTCTGCAGACTTATTTTATGTTTGTAAATTATTCCCCTATTTATGGACACCATACTTACAAAAATGTCGTTAACGATATTGCTGATTTGTTTCTGTATCTACGACGCTGCACTATGGTATTCACTCTATGATTGCAACAATAAGCTGTTGTTAGTGTTCAAGCAAGCTGACAATGGTGAATGTAGACCATTCAATTTGTATATAAACTTGGCTGTATTACCGTATTGAATCAGTCCCGATTTGGATCTCGTTACCAGTGTTAGTTTTCCTCTTTAAGTGTTTTATCCCAACAGCTCAACTATGCGAATGGTAATTGTTTAACAAATAAACATTTTTTAAGTAGTGAATCCTTATTGAAAAAACTATATTTGATTAATATTAGTGTTTAAAAATATTTTTGTTCTTGTTAATTTACAGTTAGTTTTTACTTGTCTCGCCTTGTGCGTGGCAATGGTTAATAGCACCGCAGACGTAGTACCAGCATCGACTAATCAAAAAGATGATGATGTTAATGATGATTCGAAGAATATCGAAAAACGTGGAATACATTTTGGTGATTACGGCCACCATCGCCATCACGAGCACATTAAAACAATAACAATTGAGAAAAAAATTCCAGTACCGTACACCATTACTAAGCATGTACCATATACAGTTGAAAAGAAGGTCCCATACGAAGTAAAGGTGCACGTTCCAGAGCCATATATTGTTGAAAAGAAAGTACCCGTGCATGTGAAAGAGTATGTGAAAGTACCTGTACATGTACCCAAACCATATATTGTTGAAAAGAAGATACCATATGAAGTTAAAGTTCCCGTGGATAAGCCTTACGAAGTTAAGGTTCCTGTACCACAACCCTATGAAGTGATTAAGAAAATACCATATGAAGTTAAAGTTCCTGTACCCGAACCGTATGAAGTCATTAAGAAAGTACCGTATGAAGTTAAAGTTGAAGTACCCGTGCCAAAACCATACGAAGTCATAAAAAAAGTACCATACGAAGTGAAGGTGCCCGTTGAGAAACCATATCCCGTTGAAGTCGAAAAACCATATCCTGTTGAGGTGGAAAAACCATATCCCGTTGTTGTGGAGAAAAAGGTACCATACGAAGTGAAAGTACCTGTCGACAAGCCATACAAAGTGTTTGTCGAAAAACCATATCCAGTCCATGTAAAGGTACCTGTGCCACAACCTTATACTGTAGAAAAGAAGATTCCATACACTGTCGAAAAACCAGTACCATATGAAGTAAAGGTGCCGATTGAGAAACCATTCCCTGTGTATTCGGAAGTTAAGGTACCCGTTCACAAAGAAATTCCAATTCCAGAGAAGTACCATGTGGAATATCCAGTTATTCCACACAAGGATGAACATCATGATTATCATCATTATCATCATCACCACTAAACGGCTACTATGTCAATCACACCACAGATCGCGAATACAAGTGAAAAAGCAGACGTAACCATTCCAAAATACTTAACAAAAATGGTATGTACGCATATGCGTTGAGCTGGACGAGGAGAAGATAACAA
>OY978525.1:69778753-69856253 GCA_963854835.1 Megamerina dolium
TAATATATATATATATATATATGTGTGTGTGTGTGTAATATATAGAGAGCCCTTCACTATTTCTGTAGTTTGTTTAGGTATGATGACGATAGTAAAAGTAAAAATCAGATTTTATTTACTACACGACTACTACTCTTTGCAGACGTACTTAGCTGCAATAATATCAGTGGTACAAGCCACATATTTTTTCTTCTTTTTGTTTTGCCGTGCTACCGACATACATATCTAAACATGAATACAAATAGTTATGCGTCGTAAAATGATCTTAATTATAATGTTTTCAGTGTTGATTAATGCTGTAACTAGCCACCGACGTAGCGTACGTACGAACCGCCCGTACGTAAGAACATACAAAATTGCATTGATTCTCTCCGCTACGAGCAACGTCTACGTCACCGTCATACGGTGTTGAGTTTTCGTTAACACGACGTTCCCATAAGATAGGTCGAGTCAGCTGACACGTTCTACGTTTTTACGTCGGTGGCTAGTTGCAGCATAATGCTGGATCGCTTTCTATGCCAGATTAGACTTTTATAAATAAATAAGAAATAAACTAAGAAAGTTTAGTTTTTTTTTTTAATTAATCAAAACTATCATCGTGTTTAGTTATTTATTAAAATATACTTCACGTATATTAATTTTTTTTTTCTAACATCTATATTATGAAATTTGATCATGAAAATGATGTGTGATTAAAAGCATGCACGCACAGTAATACATGGCAACATTGTTATGTTATGTATACAAGAAAGAACAGTCGATTTCTCCGTTGCCGCTACGGGCATAACTTTTGACAAATTTTGTTCTTACGTACGGGCGGTACGTTCGTGGCTAGTTACACCATCAGAAAACGCACTATGATCTGAGTGTTTTCTATGTATTAGTAGTCACCTTTGGGAAACACTCATAATTATGAGCTTTTTTGGTATGTTAGCTATTAACCATTGTAGTTCATTGTTAGAAGCAGAAGAAGAAACTATAATCCGCTTATGTAATTATTTTACTTTAGTAGTACATATTGCGTTATAAAACATTGTACTCTTGATGAGTGCCGTTGATGGATCAATTTTAAAAGTATTTTTTATAAAGAATATCCAACAAACCATGAGTCAGAATCGCTTACGCTCATAAAGAGCACACAAAACCTCCGAAAAGAGGATTTTTTTCCACTAAACTGGTTTATCAGAAAGAGCTGTAAAAAGCCTTTGAAAAAGAGTAATTTCTGAGCAATTAAAACTTTATCTTAAGTCATTTAAGAATCATTTTTAAGAACGCTCTGAAAACCCTCTCTATTTTCACACTTTTATGACTCTTTTTTTTTTTATTATGAGCGCTCATATCAGATTTCCTGGGTAAACACTAAAAACGTACAGAAATGTTAAAATTAGAATTCGTGTATGATTCAAATTATATGCGCTAGTTTTTTGTTTGAGTATACATGTAATATGAATGAGCAATAGTTAGTTGCATAAAGGTTTTCATTTATATACATACAAAATAGCGCTTTTCGCTGTTTTTTACAGTATGTAAGATTCCTGCATTTATAATCAAATGTTCATATACACATATATAAAAAACTATCCATACGTGTATGCACATTTGGGTGCCTCACGTTTATATAAAATAACAACGGTGTTGGGGCTAAAACGAACCTTGTTTAATTTTATAATGATTCCTAAAATATTTCAAAGGCATAACTGCAGAATGGCCCACTTAAAGGAAAAAAAATGTTTTGTGAATATAAAAAACCAAAAATTGTTTGTCGCTAACGGCCATATAAGGCTCAAGATCAAAACTCAAATTTGCGATCGAAATTACTCAATAAATTCGCAATTTTTTCTTACAATATGGGTATAAAAAAAGGCCTTTTTAATACCTTTTTAGTGATATAAGCCATTAAATATATATTTTAAAAGTTATGATGAAAATAAAAAATTTTAAAATTTTATTATTCAAAACCCTATTTTTTTTTCGAAAATAATCACTGTTGACCGATAAAAAATTCAAGGTTCAAGGCCATATAATTTACTTCCCAAAATTTTTTTTTTAATTTTTATTGTATTTTTAATATTTATTTTTATCTTTGTACTTTGTCTACTGCAATTAAGTGTCAGACAAAGGAGAATTATAGATATATACATATATATATATATATATATATATATATATGTGTGTGTGTGTGTGTGTGTGTGTGTGTGTGTGTGTGTGTGTGTGTGGCACTAAAAACCCCGAAGGTCTCATTAGCCGAGCTTCTCTTCCATTGCTGTTGTGCGTGTTAAATTTGGACAGTATTAGAAGGGACCTACTTATTTTAGCCGGTTCCGAACGGCAGAACCCTTGTTACATAACTTTTTCTGGGCTTTGTCACAGAGTTCTTTTAGAAGCTTTTTCATGGCAAGTTGTTACTGTCGGAAGAATTGCCAATTGCTTGCCGATAGGTGGGTGCCGGTCGAAAGAAAAATCTTTTCGATATTAAATTTGTTATGCATCAGCCGGGGATTGAACCACGACCTACAGATCTGAAGGCCAACACACTACCCACTGTGCCACGGCACCAGGGCATATATATATATATAAATGTACATATTTGTAATCACCCACCGCGGGAGGCTGTTTACAAATATGTTAATACTTATAAATTTAAGCTGGTGAAAGCAGGCAGAACTTTAGATGGTTATTTTTGTTTGTTTGTTTGTTCATGTTCTGTGTATAATAGATAGATCTTTGTTGTAATATGTAAAATTATTGTAATATGTAATATTGATGGTCGCGAAGCCGTTGTCGGGCTTATAAGGGTTACTTTTTTGAGCCCAGCCGAGGACCGGCTATCAACAAAGACTTTTATCTAAAAATACGTATGGACGCGAAACCGGCGTCGGACCTGTAAATTATTTATTTGCTCCCAGTCGAAGGCCGGATGTCAAGAAAGACTAATCCGAAAATACTGTTGGCCGCGAAACTAAATTTGAAGACATACAGATAATTCTATCGAAAGCCTTTCATATTCAAGAAGTATCAACATTAAAAAATATATTTGATTTTCTAAAAATATGTTTTATATACCATAGAAAATTGTATGGCCTTGAATACGGTTCTAAATTTTATATAAGTCAATAGTGATAATTAAAAGAAGAATCGGTATTTGAAAAACATATTTTTCACATTTTTTATTTTGATCATAATTTTTAAAATATTCAAAATGGGTTATAAATGTTATATATCACTAAAAAGGTATTAAAAATACCTTTACCTTGATATCCATATCCATATCACAAGTATGAACTTTGACCTTGATTTTTATATTCACAAAAATAGGTTCTATACGAAGAAAACATTTTTCCCTCAAAGTGGGCTATTCTGCATTTGTTCCATTTCAAAATATTTCGGTTTTAGAAAAAAAAACATTCCTGAGTTGGACCGTTTAAACAAATAATCTGAAAATGGAATTTCTACGAAAGCATCTTGAATTAAAAATTCTGCACGAAAGATGCTTTAGATATAATAAACACTCGACTGGAGATAAGGAGAGTCTTTTTTGTCATTTTATATGGTGAACTGTCTTACTTGATTCTCACGAAAATTACTGCTTTTACCTACAGAAATGTATCGACATCGTTTTGTTTTGATGGGGCAGGTGAATGTACGAGTGTTGTACATATATAGCAACACAGATAATTGAATATAGGAAATGCATTTAACGCTTGTGTAATGTAAAATGTGGTAATGATATCTTTGGAAACTATACGAAAATTTTATAATTATTTAAGCATAACGCTTACAGCGCTTGTGTAAGTGTATATAATTGGCAGTACCCGTATGAAAATTTAGTAACCTCATATGGACTTGTATGCAGAAAATTACAGTTGCTTCCTCCAATTTTGGAGTTTCGGGTACAAAAACTAACACCATATAAAACTCCCTCAGGAAAGTTGTGCGAGTTTTTCTAAAAAAAAAAGCTCAAATTTTATATAAAACAACATCTACTTAAGAATCAGTGTGCGTGACATGTTGTAAGCCCACCGGCGTAATCACCCCTCAAAACCGGTCAAAACGTTACACTTTTATTATTTTAACCATAGATGTTTGCTGATTTGCATAGCATCAGTCAAGCTATGGTTAGCCGAATTTTTGCTAGAAACTGGCTTCAAACTTTATCTACATGTCAAAATCATTGGGAGAGAAGGCAGATGTAATGGGTGAATTAAAAAAATTTTGATATTTTCCAGATGTGATTGGTGCAATTAATTCCACCAACATTACGCAGTACTATATTAATAGGAAAGGCTGTTATTCTCTAAATATTCAGGTATATGTGCACAAATACACAAAAAAAAAGCAAAAGCGCCGTGCTCGTTTTTCGAAAATTCCACTTCTTCTTTGAGTTTTCTTTCCGTCCATTTGGACTTTTCAATTGCATTGAAGTGCAGTGCTCCCAAAGTTAATATTATGCAGACACACATGCTGTTAAGGATTTTATAATTGTAAAAACATTGGTTGATATCTACTCTTTCAGTTGTTGTATTATTTGGGCTTGAAGTATGAAGAATTTTGCTTGTTGATTGTTCGCGTAAGTCCATATCATTGGATACATAACTTGTGAATAAACATATTTGCAAAAGGTTTATTAATATTCATTCTTGCATTTTGTGATATTAATTGATTTCTTGCTATTTAAATATATATTTGTACCATTTTCTTCTTCTATCGTTTGGCTTTCCACCACTTGCTTGCTCGGACTATTTCGCTATTGAGGATCACTCTCAACAGTTAAAATGTCAATCATACATATAACATACATATACATGCATACATATCAATTATAACAAATATTTGGTAATGTGCAACTACTCAGTAGAACTAGGGATCCTTGTTTGAGTAATCCGGGACTATTCCCTTGCGAGCATTACTCCCCATTACTCCCTATACTTCTGTGTATAAGCATGTCGTTTTGTATACTCGCTTTTTACATTGCATGTCCTATGAGGGTGAGTAATGGAAAAACTCTCTTTCAGTTAAAAATCTAACTTCACTTCTATGCGAGCAATGGTGGAGTTTTGAAGAATCATCCTATACAAGCAATAGAAAAGATGCTTTTGCTTTATGAAAAGCTTTTTTAAACGTTTCTTCATAACCGTCGTAAGTTAAGATGTCATTCTTTAATGCATCGGTAGAAAAGGTATTTTAATATTCTATAATAAATAAATAAACAATAAATGTGTTAAACAGTTTAAAGTTTTTAACTGCAATTTTGTGTTTCGACCCGTAAACCAACAGACACAATTTTTCAAGATTCTTTTTTATAATGAAATGATTTTTCTTCAATTTTTTAATTAACAAGATTTGCTCAAAAATCAAGTCAAAGTACTCTTATATTTATCGTTTGCTCCTAAATTAGTAACATGTGATTACAGGACTGAGATATCTCTTTTATTGCTCAAAAATTATGTCAAAGGGATTACTCTTTTATTCCTCACGTGGGGAGGTCTCATTTAAAGTTCAACTAGGGAGTAGTATTAGAGTACAGGACCGAGAAATATCTCCTATTACTCCAATATTATGTCAAAGGGAGTACTCTTTTATTCATCGCCTGGGGAGATCTCACTTCAAGTTCAACTAAGGAGTAACATTGGAATACAGAATGGAGAAATCTCTCCTATTACTCCAAAATTATGTCAATGGAAGTACTATTTTATTCATTGCTTAGGGAAATACGTATATCACTTCAAGTTCAACTGTTTACCTGAATAATCCAAATCTCCAGAATTATTCTGGAAAGGTAAGAAATCACTGACATACAATGTTTAGACTCCATTCCCTGAACTTGCTTTTCATCAATGTCTCACACAATACTTTAAAAATTTCAGAAGTAATTGGCTCCCTGGATGGACCTCCGCACTTTCCATACACGTACTTTTTATGATCAGCAGATCTTTTCTCCCTATGTACTTTCAAATTGAAATATTTGGTTTGCAGATTTTTGCTGACCGTGACGGTCCGAAACACATCTAATTGAAACTATCCGCTACATTTACTCACGTCTTGTTTATTTATTTATTTATTTTTTTTTTGACGCACTCTCACAGTATTCTTGCACTGTAAAATATTAGCATTTTGCTGCAGTAGACTCAGCAAAATATTTATTTCTTCTGATGAAAAATTTTTTGTTCGTGATGCACTTTCCATTTTAAACTTTGTTTGTTTGCATAAATCAGCTATTATTCTTACTAACATCCCTACTTTTTTTTTGTTGCCAAACCTGAAAAATGGTGAAACGCAGAAAACTTAAGTGCAAACTTAAATAAATATTAAAATTAAAATTAAATTCGACTTAAGTTGCAATGAAAAAATTTCGTGAAACTGGCTATAAGTCGTACATGTGCAATTGAACTAAGATGATATCATCCGAATGATACTTAATGGAATTTTCACAATTTCGGCAGTCTTACTGGAGTTTAGAACAGTCAGTGAAAATACTGATTTTGTTGACCCAATTTATCACGCCGGTATCCCAATCTTCTCTCACTGGGAGCCCAGCAGTGAAAGGTTTATTGGAGAGCATTGCCACCGAGTTACAGTAGTGGTTCTGGGGAAAACTTAAACATTTTCTAAAATAGATGAATGTCTTTTGGGTAAGTGGCCAATGGAGAAGATTTCCTGAACCTCAAGGCCGATTTAGCTGCTACTTGTTTACAATACAAGTCGATCAGTTGCAAGTGAAGCATTACATTTAAGGCTGCAGTTGGGGTTGCTCTAAGAGCTCCACTAATGGATTGACCCACTATTATTTTAATACTAACCATGAAGATTCGGCTACCAGACTAGAATACCATAAGTCAAAATTTGTATATATTCAAAGTACGATCTAACTTCGGTTAATATATCTTGCATAATTTTACAGAGGGTATTTGTATATTTCCCTCTTACTATAATGGCAACATCATCTGCGTAAGCAATAATATTATGTCCCCTCCTCTCCAGATTTCGGGATTTATTCATTGTCAAACCCCACAGAAGAGGTGTGAGTACACCATGAATTGGGGAGTCCCCCTTTTAACAGATATATGCACATGTTCCCCATTGTCGAATTCGAATTCACGAACCTACTTAAAAGCACATGACCGATGTATTCAACCAGGGATTCAACGATGTTGTAAAAGGTGCCCTCGATGTCTCAGAATGCAACCAGAGTAAATACCTTATCCTCTATCTAGCTTTCTTTTAATTTTACAATTGAGTTCAGTCCAGTTTCCGTAGATTTACCTTTACTATAAGCATAATGAGGGTTCGCAAGTTGCTGTGGTGTAATTTAATGGAATGATGACAGACTGATAGGTCTAAAGTCCTTAGAACTAACATGTGAGATTTTTTTTGCTTTTGGCATAAATAACACATGTACTTCCTTCCATAAGAAGAGTATATAATTGAGGTACACAGCAATGGTTGTAAGCCAGTTTATGATGTAATTTAACGACTGTTGAAGTTGCCCTGGGTATATCCCGTCAGGTCCTGGTGATTTGAACGGTTTGAAAATCTGACCGCCCATTCTTTTTTTTTTATAATAACGCTTAAGACGTCTGAGTCATATTCCGATCTGCAGCCATTTTCAGGTAACGTCGCGGCACTATTTTCGCTACCTGGAAAGTGTGTATCGAAAAGTAGGTTCAAAGATTTTTCGATTGATACTGTACAGTTCATGTCATGTTCTGTAGGTATCCGATTATTGGTTAGTTTTTGAGAGTATTTTCTTAGTCGAGAAGCTTCTGTAGTACTCACCACGTCCCTACAGAATGCCCTCCAAGTGGCTCTTTTTGCTTTAATCACGTATTGTTTATAAGATTTTACCTTGTCATAGTAGCAATTTCAGTCGATATCCTTTCGGAGCGACTTCGCAATTTTGAATTGAGTAAGTTTGTATAAGCTAAAATTATGTCCCGTATGAGACTGCCAAAAAAATAAGGTTATGTTGTTAATACCACCATAGATCTATTGCTCCATGAAGTCGTACACATTACATAATTTATTCCTTTTGAGAATCATTTCTTACTTTAAAAAAATCTAAATTTTTCACCCAAATTTAGGAAATAGTTGAAAATTCAAAGTTTTATTACGTGCTTAGGTAGTAGCTTTATCTATCTTTTTTATCGCCGTGCATAGTATAATAAACTATGGTAATCGTAATATTTCTTCTCATGTCATACTAAGCCAAAACATGTTTAGGCAGTGTTATATGTGTCAAAATATCAATGAAAGAGGAATGTAAAAATCTGTTCAGGCAGCGTCAAAATTATTAATCCACTGGATGAGTACAAAATTTCGAGTTTAAAAATAATTTTGGGCTTTAACATATTTTTTATTATTTTATTATTGCAACAATTAAAATACTCGTAAATATTATTAAATATAATTATTGATCTTTATACACAACCAGGTGTTTAATGAGACGACATATTTGCGGTTAGTAAGATACTGCGACACCTCACAGTTCACACCAGTGAACGGGCGGCTGACAACAATCCGTATTAAGGCAACATTTTTTAACATCAGCCTAATATGTGCTCAAGCTATGGTGGATAAGGACGAAGTAGCCTAGCACTTTGAAGAAGAGTATGAAGCGCTGCCCCGCTTGGTGACTCTAATGCCAGGGTGGACAAGAAAGGTACCTTTGTTCGAAAAATCGGGTGGAGACTGACAACGGAGTGAAGTTGATCGACACACAATCTGGTTGCTGATGTCCATATTGTACTGAGTTTATGGTGGGCACACTTGTTCAAGCTAGGTAAAGGAGACGTGTGGGGGGAAAGTCTGAACATCCCAATTAGACCCCAACTAAAGATGATAGTGTAGGATATTAGCTGCTAGCTTGCATGCACCAGCAACTAAACAGAATATGTTCTGACAAAAGTATTCCAGGTGATTTGAGGGTCAGTGTTATGTACCCCATACATAAAAAGAAGAACTTTCAATTTGCGCCAACTCTCAAGGAATAAGTAGGTGCGTAGCTGCTGTTTTCAACAGTCGTTAGGGATTACCTGAACATAACAATGTCTGAGTTTCGTATTCCAACAAAACTCATTCAACTTTGTATAGTAGAACTGCTTAATTCCCGTGGGGCAGTGAAAATTGGGAAGGACTTTTCCACCTTTTTTAATTCTGAATGATGCAAAGTTATTCGTCATCATGTGACTTCTTCAATCTGATTATGGAAAAAATAACACGAGCTGCTGATTTCCGACACAACGACATTATCTTCAACAAAAGTGAAGTTGAGGTATACTGACAATATTGATATAATCACCAGAAACACGCAGAATACATTCTCTGAATTGAACAGAGAGTCGTGTCGAATGGGTTTTTCGGTGAATGAGGGTAATTAGGTAATTAGTGTAATTAGATAAATAGGTAACGAATTAGCTATTGTTCACAAAGAGTCTCGTTTGACCGTTGGGAATTACACTATCGCAACAATACGGCACTTTGTCTATCTTGTAACCAGTAAAGACATCAGCTCATGGGAATAAATACTTTTGCAAAAGGCGGTATTTTCGGCTAATACGTACATATTTCTTGTCTTCCATCAGATGCATAATCAGGTGGCGGATTAGTCAATGCTCTTGCCGAGTGTGCAGGATATGTAGGAATTAAAATACCACCCGCGAGTCAAAACACCCGCCAAAACACACTCTCATCAACCTAAGTTAGGTGACTAGCAACCTACCAGTCTAAAACTCGTCCAGATGAGTCATTCTGCCTAGCCAGAACCGAACACTCACACAAATGGTGAGTTATGTACTCCGATTCCTCCTCCTCAGCAATTCCGGCAGTAGTCAAGTGCTGTGATGCCTAGCCAAATTACATGCCACCTGTTGGCCTTCTGATCTGTAGGTCCTGGGTTCAATCCGGAGCTGAAGCATAACAAATTTAATATCGAAAAGATTTTTCTTTCGAACGGTACTCACCTGTCGTCAAGTAATTGGCAATTCTTCCGGCAGTAAAAATTTGCCATGGAAAAGCTTCTAAAAGAACTTTGTGACAATGCTCAGAAAAAGTGATGTCGCAAGAGTTCTGCCATTCATTGCTTCGTGAACTGAATAAGCGAATGTTAAGGGATTTTCAAAATACACCTCTCCGACTCGTCCGTCAAGTCTGGAGCCGTCGGTGAGAAAGTGGATTTCTCAATTGACAGAGATGTGCACATACTGTCAGTCCGTTCTATCCGGAGTTTGTGAATGAAAGTTATTGTCGAAAGTAAATTTTGCAATTTCATAGTCAACTGTTTGTGGTAGGAAGTCATGTTGTGGTAATGGTAATGGTTGTACGTGTTAGGCTAAGGCCTTTAAGCACTGCGACCAAATTGATCTATTGTGCACCCCTTTGTACTTACATATTTAGTATATTTAATATACCGAGGAATCGAACCAGCTCCTTCGGGGATAGCATTTGCAGGTTTTCATCTTCTAGTAAATATGAACCTAGGATTTTATGCCTCCTATGGCCTTGTGCATCACAAATTGTGATTAACTGTTCCATGGACTCTTCCTCATCACAGCAGAATCTGCAAGTACTTGTGCTAGATGTTCCTATTTTGTGTAAGTGTTTATTGCATGCGAAGTGGCCTGTTAGTGCCCCGGAGAGTTATCTAAGACTCTTTTTGTTTAAGGTTAGAGCGGTGTTTGTTCTTTTGGCATCAAAGCTCAGGAATTTTTTGGAGTGGTTGAAACCACCAATGTCATTCCAATAATCTCTGATTTTTTGTTGGATCCATTTCTTGGTATCCTGTTTTCTGTTGAAGCCAAAGAAGGGTGTTGGACCGATAAATGATCCTTCAGCCCCCTTTTTGGCATAAAGGTCCACCTTTTCATTACCTTCGTGTATTTCATGTCTTGCCACCGAGATCAGAGAGAACTCATTGTGGGTGGCCAGTTTGTTGAGTGCATTGTTGCACTCTGTGAGGACTTTTGATGTGAATATAAGTGCTTTGAGGACTGATTGACTGTCTGAGAGTATTTTAATTTTGACTCTTTGGATAAGATTTCCACTGTTTCCGTTATATCATAGAGCTCCACATGGAAAAATGTGGTATCACTTAGTGTTATTGATTTGTGTGTTCTTGGTCACAATATTACTGCTTCTACACCCTGAAGCGTTTTAGATCCATCTGTGTACCATTTTTGCGAATCATCGTGTAACGATGTTGTGCTAGCGTTCCACTCCTCCCCTGATGGGAAAATTACAGTGTATCTCTTGGTGAAATGGAGTACTTGGTCTGTGTGATCACTTGTCTGTGGCATATCTGTAACATTTCAGACCTTGTTTAAGATCTCCAGATGTCCAGTCAGATTACCTGGTTTAAATGTTTCTTTCATATGGATTGAGAGTGCTAGCATTGCAGTAGCATCTTGTATTGCTATGTGTTGCGGTGGTATCCTCTGTGATGCTTAGGTACGCCTTTGTTTTTTACCATCCATACCAGTCCCCAGGATTTCGCTAGGAGTTGCTTTGTAGTCCAAAGGTTTTTCGTGGCCTATGTTATTACTGAATTGAGATGTGCTTCCCATGTGAGTTTGATGTGAGGATGATCCCTAGATTTTTACCTCTTCCTTCATGGGTACCTCTGTCTCGTTTATTTTTATTATTGGACTGCTTAATGTCCTTTTTCTGGTAAAGGGGACGATAGTGATTTTTAATTTTGTGCAGTGCTGTGACTGTAGATTTCCCTTTTTTGTTCAGTGGAGTTTTTAAAATTGCCTGCTCTCTTAAGTAGCGGTCCAATATCTTCTCCATGGTTTTCAACATGAAGAACGTGAGACTGATTGGCCTGTAGAATTTGGGAGATTCAGGGGGTTTGTTGCCGCCCTTTGGTAGGAATATAACCTTGACCTCTCGCCAAATCTTTGGAACTAATCTCAATATTAAGCTAGATCTGAAGATTTGAACCTGTTGATGAATAAAAAAAAACAAAAACAAAAAAAAATACTTCGAATTTTAATACTCTCAGCTGTGTACTGTCCACCACGATTTTCAATAACCGAAAAGGTATTTAAAGAATTCTTTGACAAGCTAGGAAAGAGATTCTTGGCGGCTGGTGATTATAACGCCAAACATACGTATTGGGGCTCTCTATTAATAAATCCTAAAGGAAGGCAACTGTATAACACTATAATAAATCCACAAAACATGCTCAATTTCGTGTCTCCTGGCCAGCCAACATATTGGCCAACAGACATCTCGAAAATTCCTGATTTGATTTGTCGTTCGAAATCTTAATCGAAATATTGTCACTGCCGAAATAAGATCACTCTCCTGTATTATTTTATCTAAATGAACGCCCTCCATTGTCAAAACTACCATTTAGGCTGACATCCCCAAAAACAGATTGGCTGAAATACAAAAAGTATATAAGTAGTCATATCAACACCAGTCCTGTAATCCAGTCTGAGATCGACATCGATGATAATCTAAACATCATCAATACCATGCTCACTACTTTCAACCCCACGTGATTACCAAAAACAAACGAATATTCGTATATCCACCAACAGCCAAATTGAAAAACTCGTTAATGAAAAGCGCCGGCGTAGAAGAGAATGGCAGACATGCCGGTCACCTGCATCAAAACAAAGACTTAAGTGTGCTGAAAGAGCTCTGAAAGAAGCATTAAAACAGGATGAGAAATTTGAACAGCTAAAGTATATCAAAAAGCTTTCTCATATGACTACCAAAACAAATTCGCTTTGGAACTCTAACAAAAAGCTGAAAACACCACTTGATGCAGAATTTCCAATCAGAAAACATGTCGGGAATTGGTCACGCACTGAAGAAGAAAAAGCCAACGCATTTGCTATACATTTATGTAATGTGTTTCAGCCCAATCCGCCCGCAAACGACTTTCGAATCCCTCCACATAGCACTGCAACTAGTGGCTTCACTCCCCTCAAAATATCATCCAAAGAAATCAACGAGATTATTAAGTACCAGCTTAATCCAAAGAAAGCTCCTGGTTTCGATGGCATCACACCAAAAATGCAAATTGAAATTCTAACGGCAGCTGTATTATTTTTAGTGGTTTTGTTTAATGCAATGCTAAAACTGGGCTACTTTCCTAACCAATGGAAAAAATCACAAGTAACAATGATCGTAAAGCCAGAAAAAGATAAAACATTGCCGTCATCCTACAGACCCATAAGCTTGCTACCACGTCTCTCAAAATTATTTGAAAAACTGCTGTTAGCCAAACTCAGACCTTATCTTGAAGAACGTGACATAATTCCTCAGCACCAATTTGGATTTCGCGAAAAACATGGGACGATCGAGCAGGTCAACAGAATTACCAATGAGATACGGAAAGCATTTGAATACAAAGAGTATTGTTCAGCTATATTCCTCGATGTTGCTCAGGCATTTGATAGAGTGTGGCATGAAGGGCTAAAGTATAAAATAAGAAAACTTCTACCAGAAAGCTCCCACCAAATACTGGAATCATACCTAGATAACCGTCGTTTTGTTGTAAAATATAAAGACTTTTCCACAGAAGAATTCAATATCAAAGCCGGAGTTCCACAGGGTAGCGTTCTTGGCCCCATTGTATATGTATTATATACTTCCGATCTACCAACAGATGCACGGTTGTTGACATCTACATTTGCTGACGATACTGCTATTCTAAGCCGTAATCAAAACCCAATTAAGGCATCCACAGATTTAGGGGAGCATTTAGTATTTGTTGAAAAATGGTTATCTAACTGGCGCATAAAAGTTAATGAGTCCAAATGTAAACATGTAACGTTCACACTTAACAAAAGCACATGTCCGACAGTTACATTAAATAATGTCGCCATAACTCATACAAATGAAGTCACCTACCTAGGGATACACTTAGATAGACGGCTTACATGGCGCAAGTACATCGAAGCAAAAAAAACTCAAATGAAATTAAAAGCTTCTTGTCTGCACTTGTCTTGTCACCATTAAACTTGAAATACAAGGTCCTACTGTACAACAGCATAATAAAGCCAATTTGGAGTTACGGAATTCAATTATGGGGGAACACTAGTAATAGCAATATTGAAATCATACAGAGATCTCAGTCTAAAATGTTAAGGATGATAACTGGTGCACCATGGTATATTAGAAATGAATGTATACACAATAACTTAAATATCCCAATGGTAGAAATTGAAGTTAAAAACACTAGACAAAAATATACTAGAAGATTACAAAGACATCCAAACACACTAGCAAGAACCTTGCTCAATACCTGCTATACTTCGCGCCTTCGGAGAAAGGACCTGCCAGCCTTCCAATAAAAAGAAGAGCATCGTACAAAAAACATTGCTCTAGATAATAAGGAGCTACTGTTGTTGAATTAGATTAAGATTTTAAAACTTATTGTTAGATTCTTTAGGAATAGATTCAACAAATAAAGAAAATGTATAATAAAAAAAAAAAAAAATTTAATATGACGATGCTTTTAATTCTATTGCCATCAAGCGACTAACTTATTTTCTATTACATTTAATAATAAGTGAGTTACTTAATTTAATATGTACAAAGTATTAAATTTGCTTGAAGTAACGTTATTTAACTCTTGTTACAAAATTGAATTCGCCTAACTAAACGTGTATATACATTTATACATGTATAGGTTTGTGTATATGATAAATGTGTATACTTTGGTGAAGTAACCCGACATAATCCCTCCCATTGAAAGATCCATCTTTTAACTGTCTTCATCATAGCGTCAGCGCCAGGAATCACATTAGTTATTCGACCAAGAAGCCATTGCTGAGGAGGAATGTTATCTTCATGAATGATGACCATTCGTCCTAGTTTTATATTTGCTTCTGGTTTGCACCATTTTACACGTTGTTGTAGATTGAGTATTTAATCATGAACCCATTGCTGCCAAATGTCTTTACAAATATAATACGCTGCCACTGCGTTAAATGTGAACATGTTACTGAATTGCTGTAGTCGACACGTTCATCGGGTAATGCCAATGGATGCACTTTCGCACAACTTGACGAACAATTTCTCTAGCGTTGATCACCCGCAATCTTTGACGCAACAAACCGATTAGAATTTTTGGACCCGCATGAAGGTGCTTGATGAAGCGTTTATACAATGTATAAATGTGTGAAGCGATGTTATTTCGGCAGAAGAGCTGGATACTTCGTTTCGTATGAAAATTCGGTGTTACACACGGTGTTATATATGGATGACAACATTGTCAAATTTTACTTCATCTAAAAATGGTGAGAGATTTTGAAGACTTGGCTTAATGAATTTTCCCTTTTGCAAAGAGTTAATTTCATCAGCATAGTATAATTGTTGAATTGCGGCGATGATTCTCAAAAAACTTTTATCTAATTCTTTGGATCCAGTGGGAATGATGTCTAATGCACTGAGATTTCTGTCTGGAGGAATTTTATTAAATATACGAAATATATATGTAATGATACGAATAATTTGAAAATACGATGATTTGCGATCGATAATGTCGACGATTAGAGATCCTACGTTGCCTTTGTTGTTACATTTAAAATTTACTACACGCTTGCGTTCCAAGTTTTCCTGAGGTAATTCCATACCTGTGAGAACAGGCCAATGAGTGGAATCGAAAGATAAAAACTCTGGACCAAAAAACCATATTGTTTTAGACAGTTATGATGCACTGCATCCTCGCGATAAGATATCCGCTGGATTCTGTTGAGAAGGAACGTGGTTCCAATGAATACCTCTAGTGGTTTCCTGCAACTCAGCGACGCGGCTGGCTACGAAACAATTGAGGGTCGAAGAATGTGTTTTCAGCCACTGAAGAACGACTTTGGAATTAGTCCAAAAATAAATGTTTTTCACATACTTGATGATCTTGTGTTCGAATTTTCTACATGTTCTGCTTAGAAGAATAGCGGCGCATAGTTCTAATCTTGGAATTGTTTGAGCTTTAATAGGGGCCACTTTAGATTTTGCTATTAACAGATTAGATTTGTAGCTTTCTTCGTAACGTCTACGTATGTAGATGCAGCATCCATATGCACGCTCAGATGCATTTGCAAACCCATTTATTTCATTTTCACCTGCGGTCGAAGTATAGACATATCTCGGAATTTCGATGCTGTTGAATACGGTTAAATCGTCTTTAATACGTGCAAACTACCTGAAAGTGGTTCATCCCATGTTAATTTTTGAATCCACATTTCCTGGAGCAAAATTTTAAATCGAATCGTGATTGGACTGAGGAGGCCTAACAAATCGAAAATTCTGGCAACTATAGACAATATCGAACGTTTGCATGCCATTTTAATCTGTGGAAGAGCAAAACGAAAACAAAAACGAATATATCAGAATGTGGTTTGAAAGCCATTCCAAGAGTGTTTGTGATTTCCTCATCATTAGTTTTAATCGTAATTTCTTCTGCGCTATTATCAAAAATGTGTGTACAATTCGAGTTCCACTTTGTTAATTGTAGACCTGCCAGTAATTTCGTTTCTCTTCTTTTGAAGCTCCACTAAAAAATTCCGCTTTATTACTGTGGAACATAGCCAAACACTCTACCGAAACATCATCACGACGTTGTTTTTGTTCTATTGTGAGCGAACGCGGCATCCATCTTGCACACAGCTTTTTCATCTCCAAATTTTCGGTCAATATACGATGTATAGCACTTTTTGAAATGCCTGTAATTTCACCTAGCTCCCGCACCTTCAGCCGGCGATCATCCAATACCATTTTGTGGATTTTCTTAACCGTTTCTGGCGTGGCCACCTCGTTTAAACTCTGACACCCAAGATTTTATGGTCGTAAACGAAGGAGCAGGCTCCCCCAGAGTAGAATCTAGTTCGGCTTTAATATTCGTTGGACTGAGACCTTTCAAATGAAAGTATTGAATTACATAACGGTGACTAGTTTTTTCCATGTTTACAAATTCACTGAGGTCGTTAACTTTCGATGGCTCACAAAAAGATATTAAACAATGTGGCGCCTTCAAACTTAAAACACATGTTTTATAAGGTTACCACTTTTCACCAAAGTAATTTTTTTAAAAATGCTGCCGCCATCTAAGTCTCGTAAGTTAATTTTTCAACAACTGGAATTTTGCCATCGTCATGAACTATATGATCAAATGTGCGAATAAATCTTTTATAAACTGAATATTTTCATTTTCCAAACTGTAGTAATTTCAATTGTGATAATTGATTACGATGCACTGATGCTAGACATGATGGAGAGCCGTTAACCGTTCTCTACTTAGGAGACATGACTTAGATACGAATTGTCCATCCGAGTGTTGATCTTCAGTTGTTGCCATATTTTCCCAAAACGAGCAAAGTTGGAAAACGAGAGTGTAGAAAATTAGTAACAACAAAGGATCGTATCAATATCGAAGAATACAAAAAAAGTTGGGTACAGTATGTGTTCAATAATAAAAATGATAACCGTTGGTTGAATATATGGCAACGGTAAAATGCAGTTGTCGCAATGACTAAAATGTAACGGAATGCGAACTGCGCTATAAGCGACGTAACTATTTAGTGCAGTGGCAGCGGAGCGACGAAGGTATTGTGACTGCTGTAGCAGCAACGCGACGATATTGATATTCGCGTAGCTGCTCTGCTGAAGCAGTAAATCGACGAAAATTTTGAAAGATCTCTAAAGTTTCCTGACCACAATGGCCAATTTTAATGGAACAATGAGAGCTATGATGAACTTGATATTACACAGTGGCGCTGATGTTAACGCGCAGCCTTTGATACAGCGAAGCGACGAAAATAATGTAGCAAATCGTTTTAAAAATTATCTTATAATACAGAATGCACGATGAGAGTCACAGTCTTGATGGACTTAATGTTACTCAATAGTGCTGACCCAATCGCAAAAAGTTGGTATCAGCTCAGCCACCGATATAGCAAAACGACGACAATAATATATGTAGCAAACTTTTTAAAGTTCTGCTACAACGCAATGATTTTCTTCTTTTTTTTATTATTATTAATTTTTAGTTTTCAATAGGAACACTCCACGTGTCCTGTCACGGTCGCCAATTTATGTTGATGAATAAAAAACAACAAAAACAAAAAAAAAAGAAATACTTCGAATTTTAATATGACGATACTTTTAATAAACAAATATGCCTCGGATAAGGACTACCGCTTTTGTTGATGACCCCCGCAAATGATTTACGGATATGCACCTGGAATGTCCGGTCCCTTTATAGGGAGGGTGCCTCTATCCAGCTGGTTGATGTCCTCGAAAAATACAGAGCTGACATCACCGCTCTCCAGGAAATGCGATGGACAGGACAGGGCTGTTCCAAATGAGCGTCCTGTGACGTCTACTACAGTCGCCATGTTGAAAGGCACGAATTAGGATGTGGATTTTTGGTCAGCAAGAGACTGCGACATCTTGTCTCACAGTTCACGCCTGTGAACGAACGGCTGGCCACAATCCGCATCAAGGCAAAATTTTTCAACATCAGCCTTATATGTGCCCACGCTCCGACGGATGAGAAGGACAATGTGACCAAGGAGAGCTTTTTTCAGCGCCTCGAAGAAGCTTATGACCGCTGCCCCCGCCACGATATCAAAATCGTGCTTGGCGACTTTAATGCCAGGGTGGGCAAGGAAGGTACCTTTGGTCCAACTGTCGGAAAATTCAGCCTCCACCAGAACACCTCCGATAACGGAATGAGGCTGATCGACTTCGCCGCAGCACGAAACATGCTAATTGGTGGTACCAGATTCCAGCATCTCGACATCCACAAAGCGACATGGCTGTCTCCAGATCAAAGAACAAGAAACCAAATTGATCATGTGGTGATTGACGGAAGGCATGCTTCCAGTGTGATGGACGTGAAATCGATCCGTGGTGCCAACATCGACTTGGATCACACCTTTGTTGCAGCTAAGGTGCGCACACACACATGTGTCGCAAATAACAAGAGAAGTCCCACACAGAGAAAGCTCGACGTCAGTAAGCTGCGATCACCAGAGACAGCAGATGCATTTTCCACTCGACTATCGGATCTGCTTATGCAGAACACTCCCCCACTTGATGATACATGCGCACGGTGGACACATATATCCCACTCCATGACTACGACTACTGCTGCTGAGGAGGTAATCGGTTACTACCGGCCTCTGAGGAATGAGTGGTATGATCAGGAGTGTCGCGACGCTACCGCAGAGAAAGACGCCGCCTACAGAAAAACCCTGCGTGCAGGCGCAACGCGAGCTGTTAAGGAGCGGTATAGAGAGAAAAGGAGTGCAGAGAGACGTTTTTTCAGGCGCAAGAAGAGGGAGTTGGAAAGACACGAGTGTGAGGAGATAGAGATGTGTACCGATAAGAATGAGACTCGAAAATTCTTCGAAAATATCAAGCGCCTGAGTGGAGGTTTAAATCCCGGAGCCTCTTCTTGTCGTGATGGAAATGGGAATCTGATTACAGATGTCCAGAGTGTACTGAGCCTATGGAGGGAACACTTCTCCACGTTACTGAATGGCGATGCTACGAACAATTCCGCCAGTGGAGGAGATTGCCCGATAACCCCAATTACAGATGATGGTGTTGATGTTCCACCACCCGACTATGACGAGGTTGAAACGGCCATTTTAAGGCTGAAGAACAACAAAGCTGCAGGTGCTGATGGCCTGCCTGCCGAGTTGTTTAAGACCGGAGGCGATGAGCTGCTCACCCGCATGCACCAGCTCATAAGCAGAATATGGTCGGATGAAAGCATGCCTAATGATTGGAGGCTCAGTGTTCTCTGTCCTGTACATAAAAAAGGAGACCCCACAATTTGCGCCAACTACCGTGGAATAAGTCTCCTGAGCATCGCATACAAGGTTCTATCGAGCGTACTGTGTGAAAGGTTGAAGCCTATGCTCAGCAACCTGATTGGACCTTATCAGTGTGGCTTCAGACCTGGTAAATCCACCATCGACCAGATTTTCACACTGCGCCAAATCCTGGAGAAGACCCAAGAAAAACAGATCGACACACACCACCTATTTGTTGATTATAAAGCCGCTTTCGACAGTCCGGTAAGGGATTACCTCTACGCAACAATGTCTGAGTTCGGTATTCCTGCAAAGCTCATTCGACTTTGTAGAATGACACTGCATAACTCTCGTTGTGAAAATTGGGAAGGACCTCTCCGCACCGTTTAATACCGAACGGGGTTTCAGACAAGGTGATTCGTTATCGTGCGACTTCTTCAATCTTATTATGGAGAAAATAATACGAGCTGCTGATCTACGACATAATGGCACTATCTTCAACAAAAGTGTCATGCTGTTAGCGTATGCCGACGATATTGACATAATCGGCATGAACACGCGAGCAGTCAGTGCAGCATTCTCAGAGTTGGAAAGAGAGTCGCGTCGGATGGGTCTCACGGTGAACGAGGGCAAGACGAAGTATCTAGTGTCAACAAACAAAGAGTCCCGGCGTCTTGGACAGCACGTCACTGTTGACAACTACGCTTTTGAAGTAGTAAGGGACTTTGTCTATCTTGGAACCAGCATTAACAGCAGTAATGACGTCAGCTTGGAGATCATGCGTAGGATATCTCTTGCTAACAGGTGTTACTTTGGGCTGAGTAAGCAATTGAGAAGTCGAGCCCTCTCTCGAAGAACGAAAACTACACTCTTCAAACCTCTCATCATGCCTGTCCTAACATATGGCGCTGAAGCCTGGACAATTTCCACCTCGGATGAGCGAATGCTTGGGGTTTTCGAGAGAAAAGTCCTACGGAAGATCTTTGGACCTATTTGCGTTGGTGGCGAGTACCGAATAAGGTACAACCATGAGCTGTACGAGCTGTATGCCGATATTGACATAGTAAAGTGCATCAAAATCCAGCCGCTGCGCTGGCTAGGTCATGTCGAGCGAATGGAAAAACACGCTCCAGCTAAGAAGGTGTTATATTCGGAACCCGCTGGAGGACGATGCAGAAGAGGAAGACCAAACCTCAGGTGGAAAGACCAAGTACTGGAGAACCTGACGGCGCTTGAAATTTCTAACTGGCGCCAGCTAGTGAAGAACAGAGATGGCTGGCGAAGCATGTTATTTTCGGCCTAAATCTATACTCGGTTGTTATGGCCACATAAGTAAGTAAGTAAGATACTTTTAATTCTGTTGCCATCAGGCGACTAACTTATTTTCTATTACATTTAATAAGAACAGAGTTACTTAATTTAGTATTTACAAAGTATTAAATTTGCTTGAAGTAACGTTATTTAACTCTTGTTACAAAATTGAATTCGCCTAACTAAATGTGTATATACATTTAGACACTTTTGTATATACATTTGTACACTTCGGTGAAGTGGTCCGACAGTGCCCTTAGCAAGTAGGGATGGGAATATACCGTCAGGTCCGGGTGACTTGTCGGGTTTGAACGAGTTGATTGCCCATTCTACTCTTTCGAAGTTGACAATTCTAAAGATAGTAGAGTTTCTTGCCCTATTGTGATTGTATTCTGACACCCCTTGACCGTAGTCGTATTGTGTTAAGCCGATATTCAGGGAAATGAGTTCTAAGAAGAAGCTCTAGTGTACTGTGTTTGAGTAAGTACCATTCGATGTGGCGATGTGATAGGGGTAAAAATTTTAGAGTTTCCAGCGAAAACTCCTTCTCGGATCATAGCTGGATACTCTACGATTTGGATCTTAAGGTAGACCCACCCTTGCCACATCGTAATCCGCATAGAATTAACTGGGCACAGTTTGAAAATTTTGTTAGAAATAGAATAGGAGGGGCCCCCATTCATAGAATAACATCCATTGAGTCGCTAAACAGTAGGGTCGAAACATTAGATGAAGCTTTCTGTAAGGCCTTTAAAATGTCGTGCCCACTGAAATATAGCAAAAAAACCTTCCCCCCTTGGTGGAGCTAGGAACTGTCGGAACTAAGGAAGAAAACAAGAGCGGATTACAACACCAGCTACTCCACTGGAAATTGGCAATTGTACAAACAAAGCCGGCGGTTGTACAAGAAAGCTATTAGAAGCGCCAAAAAGGAGGGCTGGAGAGAATTCTGCTCATCTGTTGAATCTATCAAAGATTCAGCTAGGCTAAGTCGTATCTTGTCCAAAGACCATTCGAGTGCTTCTTGGATTAGGAAGGAAGATGGAACTTGGGCGGAATCAGCAGAAGAATCCTTAGAATTACTCTTTAAAACACATTTTCCGGGATGCAGTCAATACGAAAGCGGCAGTAGTATGACTGAGCGGCGCTCTGACAAGTCACTGTATCTCACAAATGAAATAATAACGAATGAAAAAATTGCATGGGCAATTAAAAGTTTTTCACCCTGGAAGTCACCAGGTCTGGACGGGATCATGCCCAAAATATTACAGGTAACATTGGACTGTGTGCTTCCGTATCTGGTGCAAATCTTCAAAGCGTGTCTGAACCTGAAATATGTACCTACTAGCTGGAGGCTAGTAAAGGTGGTCTTCATACCAAAGGTTGGCAAGAGAGGACATGAATCAGCGAAGGATTTCAGAACCATCAGTCTAACCTCTTTCATATAAAAAACGTTTAAAAGGCTTCTGGATATAAACTTAAGGAATTCTCTGGAGAATTCCGTTATATCCACTGCCCAACATGCATACCGAAAGGGTAAGTGGACAGAAACGGCTCTCCATGAGGTAGTGCAAACAATGGCTACCTTATTGGACATGGAGGGTGCATTCAATAATGTTAGCACAGAATCTATCAAACGGGCGTTGATAGAAATAGGAGTGCACAACTGTGTTACAGATTGGATTATTTCTATGCTAGTGACTAGGGTCATAAGTGCTAACATGAGCAATATCTCAATAACAAAGCTAGTCAAAAGGGGAACCCCACAAGGGGGGAGGGGGGGGTATTTCCCCTCTTCTTTAGCTATGCGTAATAAACAACATCCTAATAAAACTGAATAGAGGGGGTGTCAAAACGGTGGCGTATGCCGATGATGTGGTGTTAATGGTGTCGGAACTGTGCCCTAGCACGATCAGTGGGTTCACGCAAAGGGCGTTAGACGAGCTCAGCTCTTGGGCTATCAGGTGTGGCCTAAGCCTGAATCCGGATAAAACAGTTCTGATGCTTTTCACCAACAGAATAAAAATACCCAAATTTGACTTGCCTAAATTAAACCATCAAACCTTAACTCTTTCTTCTAATGCTTGGGGATTATTTTGGACTTTAAGCTTAGCTGGAGGTTAAATACTTAAAACCGAGTAAAGAAGGCCTGCATTGCCCTCTATACCTGCAAAAGAGTAATTGGTAGGAAATGGGGTCTCCAACCAAAACGTACTTTATGGTTGTACAAAGCGGTTGTACGCCCAATCTTATCGTATGGCTCGGTTGTTTGGTGGAAAGCCTTGGATAAGGCCTATACCACTAATAAACTTAGCAGTATGCAAAGTTCAGCATGTGCAGCGGTAGTCGGAGCTATAAAATCGTATCCCAAGGATGCTCTTAACGTTCTGACACACATGCTCCCTATTGATCTATACATCAAGAAAACGGCAACCATGACCGCAGTGAGGCTAAAGGAAGCAGGTCACTGGAAGGAGAGAACCTAAGGACATGGCTGCATACTAACAAGAGAAACGCAATATACGTCTGACAGGACAGACTACATCATCCCGAAGATGAATTTCAATAGAAATTTCACGGTAGTTTTTCCTTCGAGGAAGGATTGGACTAAAAGATGTCTGTTAAACAGCTTCGATACCACAATCTACACGGACGGCTCCAAAATGGATTGTGGCGTAGGGGCAGGAATATATTCCGAGAGATTAAAAGTGACTTGTCCACTGTGCGCCTCCCCAACCTGTCTAGCGTATTCCAGGCGGAAGTGTTTACAATTGGGGAAGTTTGTAGTATACTAATCGCAGACTTCAGATTCAAGCTCAATATAGCTTTAATATCGGACAGCCAAGCTGCAATTCAGGCCTTGAATTCAGCAGTCTTATCCTCCTTCCTAGTGGAACAAAGTAGAGGGAGTCTCAATACACTCAGCGAACGGCACAACGTTTCATTGATCTGGGTTCCGGGACACCGGAACATAGAAGGAAACGAAAAAACCGACGAACTGGCAAGAAGCGGATCGGCAATGCAAGAGGCTCTTGCAGAACCGGTGTTCATATCGCTGAGTGTAGCTAAAAGATCCATCAACACAAAATATCTACAAATAGCGGATTGTAGGTGGAAAAGTCTTACGAAGTGTAAGACTAGTAGGTCACTTTGGCCTACATACAATCCTAAAAAAACAACACTACTGATAAACAGGAATCGAAAAGATATCTCTAGACTGACGGCAGTCATTACCGGCTTCTGGCTCATCGGAGAATAGGCGGCCAAAATGGGGATGTCCCACAACGGCTTCTGCCAAAGCTGTAACCAAATGGAAGAAAAGGAAACGGTCTTCCACTTCCTTTGTAAATGCCCTGCCCTTTGGAAGCAGAGAATAAACACCCTAGGTAAACCACTCTTCAACAGTATTGAGGAGCTGGCGGAAATAAACATCAACAACCTCCTAAGGTTTCTAAACAGCACGAACTGGATCTAACCGTGCTGGCCACACAAACAACTTAACGAACAGTTGGAAACGAGGATGTGGTAACAAAACGGTGCGTAAGCGCTATTTGGACTCATGGATGAGTCACCACTTCAACCAACCAACCAACCAACCAACCAGGTACCATTCGTGCCAATTGGGTTGGCTACCAAATTGGACAATGTCTTTTGTATTCTGGCTGTGGTTGGGACATCTCTAAGTTTCTAACAGAAGTTTATCCATGAGTTCCTTTTAGATTTCCTTAGTTCCTTGTTATATAATGTCAGGGCTTTCTTAAATTCGTCCCATATTTTGTCCCATTGAATTTAGTTCTTGCTATTTGACGCAGATTGGCAAGTTCTTTGTTCCACCAAGAAAACCTCTTTGTTGAAGATTTTGTGTTGAGCGGACTGCATTCGTGATATGAGGATATAATGGAGTCAGTCAAGGTTCCAACTGATGCATCCAATTTCTCTGTCGATTTTATGGGAAGCATGTTTCTGGTTAGTATTGATTCTATAAAGTCTAAGGATTTATGCCAGTTGGTCATGTTATTTATAGAAGTGTTGTATATCCCGCACCTTTTTGGGACCAATTTAAAATTAATCTAAATCTAATTGCCGATTGAGATGCTAATTGTTTTCTCTCATCTCTAAAGGAATCAGGCGAAACAAGGTATTCAGTGAATTGGTGGATGCCATTCTAATATTGATCTTTAGACCTTCTCCACGGAATTTTTCTATATGCATCTGGAGCTTTCCTAATGCTTTCTTCAATGTTACGCTTCCAATTAAGTTTTTTGTCAAGGACCAGGCCTGGGTATCTGGCTTCGTCTGAAAAGCTAAAGAATATTCCCCTGATTGAAGGTGATTTAATGTATATTCAATGGGACCAGATCCCTGGTAGGCCTTAACCTTGGGCATGAATATCCGCGAAACTCTCCGAATCGATTCAAAATGGAAGGTTACCTAGAGTAACATCATTCTTGTCATCAATAAAGAGTCACTCGCTCCACTGGCCAACATACCAGACGTGATAAGCTACGGTTTCTGTTACATTACACTAAGAGTGTATAAGCAAGAGGAAGACCATGACATTTAGGCCCACGGAGCTGAGATTCCACCTGGTACCGGTGAAAACTCAGCATCAGAGGTTCCACCCGACTTCGGCGAAGAAACATTTCCATCGCATCAGACCACTGCAGAGTGCAGCGAACCGTTTGACTCTGAGTAGGGCTATGTTCAATAATATTATTAATGCTTTCTTGTAGTAGACATAGTAGACACTTTGTAATGAACACTTATTCTCTGACCATCGTTGCATTCAGTGGTTAAAAGATCTAGCGGTGTTTTGGAAAATTTGTGGTAGGCAAATGAAAGATGAAAGATGACAGTTCATAGCTAGATTTTTTTTTTATGTGGTCATGCTTTACAGTTTTATTATGCAAAAGTCAATAAGATCATTTTTTTTCCTTGTGCCAGTGGGCCAGTAAGTTGGTTCTCCTGTGCTTATAAAGTTTATATTAGTCTTATATATTGCGTCAAATAATTATTTTACTTTTGTATTTGTTATTCTGGAGCTCCAGATAGAGTTCTTCGCATTAAGCAATATGTCGATCACCCAGTGTTTTCAAGTAGTCGACGTACTGATTGATTGTATGCGTATTAACATGTTTGGGCGGGCTGTAAATGAGAACCGTGCAAATCTTCTATTTGTATGGTTGCTGCTTGTTAGTGGTCCTTTCTGTAGATTTGCAGTATGGCATACTTGTGTTTCTTATTTATGATTATTACCACCTTGGGATCTATTAATGGGTTGGTTGGTACAGAAAATAGTATAATTTGGTATATTTAATAAACTTTTTTCGGTGAAAACGTATCTTAGGTACTAAAACAATTTCAATTTTATAGTTGTTATTAAGTGATAGTAATTCAAGAGCATTCTAGTTAAGGCCGTTTGCATTCCACTATACATTTTTTAAATTATTTTCATTGCTCAAGTAGTTTAGTAACGAGTAGTTTGCGAGATTATTTGTTCTTATTTGTGTGATTGAACTTTCTACACTTTGTGAGCTTGCTGCTTGTGCGTATGTTACATTTGTATAATTTGATTTTGCTGGTTGGGTGTTAAATTTTAGGTCGATTTGGGTTTGTTGTTATTCGGTGTTTGGAGAAAGTTCTTTCTGGCGCAAAGAAGGAAAACGTTGTTTTTTTATGATTTGCATATCATGCATCCCTTGTAGTTCGCCGCAGAGTGCGAATTTGGTGTTCTTGCTATCTCGTAAGATTGTACAGCTATTTGTTTTGTAATTACCGGTGCAGTAATTTTTTGTGTAGCTGTACTTCTGGCAGTTTATACACTGCGGGAGTGTTCTTGTTTGTTGTGGCTCATATCTTATTATGCAGTGCATTAAATTTGTTATGAGTATATATTTTGGTTATTTTTATTAGTTCTTAATTCTATTATATGTATAGTATGTAATTCTATATTTGTGGGTGCCGTAGCTCAGTGGCAAGCAATTAGCAATTCTTCCTTCAGTAACAATTTTCCATGGAAAAGCTTATAAAAAAGAACTCTGCGATAATAAGAAAAGTGTGATCATGAACGCTTTGGGGCTTATAATTTTTTTTTAACATGTAAAGATAATTAGATTTACAAGTAAGAAGCAAGCCATGGCCACTTCTCATATAACTTCTCTACTAAGCCAAGGAATTTTTTTACATTCTTAAACCCCCGTAATGGTACCATTGAAACTAATGTCAACAAAAAGGAATAGGCGATAACTAGATCAATCCAACGAGAAACAAAAAGAAGAAATTCTGAAGTGTCGCCACAGAGTATAAATGGGGCTAATTTGTTGACAATTAAATCAATTCAATTCCAAAATAATTACAAAATAAGTGTTGTAACAAGTGTTCGAACAGAGTTGATGTGTAACATGTTACTGTCAAACATGTTCAGTTTAATTTAACCATGAATCGACTTACAAACGAACAACGCTTGTGGATTATTGAATTTTATTATCAAATTTCATGCTCATGGAGTGATATGGATGTTATGAAAGAAGAAATGATACATCTTCGTCAACAAAGAAACTCAGTTGAGGATGTAGATGTGTCTACTGACGTAATCCTTAACGGACTACCGTACTCTGATAAAGAAAATCTTCATAGCATCTATGCTAACGTATATAAAGCTGTTAACTGTGAGATACCTATTCAGAGTGAACGTCTCGCTGGTCTACGTCTGATCCCTGTGGGACGGCAGTTCATTTCTTAGACATGAGCAGTCTATAACTGCTCCCCTTCAACTGTGGCCCTCTTGAAAAGTATAAATGGGGCCAAAAACCCATACTAGGAATGAGTGAACACAGCGATTACTCTGCACGGGATATCCACCATAGTGGATACCCCGTTTCTCATCAGGTTCTCCTGTGACTCTTTTGCAGAAGAATCTGTTGCTGAATGAAGAAGGAGTTGGAGTGGTGGAGACGGTGATGGTCCGGGAAATACAGGTAGTTCACGGTACTGTCCCCAAGGGAAACCTTGACTTCGTGCAGCATTCCGACGCAGCCTCCGCTTCCCATTAGCTGCATGGTTGGTCCAGTCAGAGACCTGGACAGAACCATTTTGCCTGTGGTTTTTAACGCTGCGCCTGATTTAGGAATTGGAGAGGAGGATTTGGCTCTATTCCGTATGGTGCAGGCAACCTCTGCTAATCCCGATCCAGTATGTGAGGGTACTCCTTCAGACTCTTTTCCGATTCTGCCGCTAGGTGCTGTGGTTAATTCATGGGAAAGTATGGAAAGTGACATGGTGACAAGGGGCTTGATACGACGTACTGGAGAACGTATCAATATGCCAAGGCGAGAGCAGACCAGAAGATGTGGGAACGCTTCCCGCCTTGTGATTGGTGTGGACCCGGAGTCGTTAAAAGTTATGCCTTGTCGGTTTGGAATGCGTCTTCATCTTGGCCTTGGGCGCGTACTCGTTACGCCTCTTGATTCGGATGAAGGCAGGGCGAAAAATAAGTAATTGCTGTCTATGACCATTTAATCATTCAGAATCACTTTCTTACAAAATAACTTGCAGCACAGCAAATCGGCTACTGCCCTTTTATGCAGTAGACATGCTAAACTGCAGACAAATCTTCGAATAATTCTAATACAAGAACCATGGGTACATGCTAAGCCTTTTCCAAGGCTTTCCACCAAACAACCGAGCCATACGATAAGATTGGGCATACAACCGCTTTGTACAACCCTAAAGTAAGTTTTGGTTGGAGACCCCATTTCCTACCAATTACTCTTTTGCAGGTATAGAGGGCAATGCAGGCCTTCTTTACTCGGTTTTCAGTATTTAACCTCCAGCTAAGTTTGAAGTCCAAGATAATCCCCAAGCATTGGAAGAAAGAGTTAAGGTTTGATGGTTTAATTTAGGCAAGTCAAATTTGGGTATTTTTATTCTGTTGGTGAAAAGCATCAGAACTGTTTTATCCGGATTCAGCCTTAGGCCACACCTGATAGCCCAAGAGCTGAGCTCGTCTAACGCCCTTTGCGTGAACCCACTGATCGTGCTAGGGCACAGTTCCGACACCATTAACACCACATCATCGGCATACGCCACCGTTTTGACACCCCCTCTATTCAGTTTTATTAGGATGTTGTTTATTACGCATAGCTAAAGAAGAGGGGAAATCACCTCCCCCCCTTGTGGGGTTCCCCTTTTGACTAGCTTTGTTATTGAGATATTGCTCATGTTAGCACTTATGACCCTAGTCACTAGCATAGAAATAATCCAATCTGTAACACAGTTGTGCACTCCTATTTCTATCAACTCCCGTTTGATAGATTCTGTGCTAACATTGTTGAATGCACCCTCCATGTCCAATAAGGTAGCCATTGTTTGCACTACCTCATGGAGAGCCGTTTCTGTCCACTTACCCTTTCGGTATGCATGTTGGGCAGTGGATATAACGGAATTCTCCAGAGAATTCCTTAAGTTTATATCCAGAAGCCTTTTAAACGTTTTTTATATGAAAGAGGTTAGACTGATGGTTCTGAAATCCTTCGCTGATTCATGTCCTCTCTTGCCAACCTTTGGTATGAAGACCACCTTTACTAGCCTCCAGCTAGTAGGTACATATTTCAGGTTCAGACACGCTTTGAAGATTTGCACCAGATAAGGAAGCACACAGTCCAATGTTACCTGTAACATTTTGGGCATGATCCCGTCCAGACCTGGTGACTTCCAGGGTAAAAAACTTTTAATTGCCCATGCAATTTTTTCATTCGTTATTATTTCATTTGTGAGATACAGTGACTCGTCAGAGCTCCGCTCAGTCATACTACTGCCGCTTCTACGCTTCTAAGATACGGCTTAGCCTAGCTGAATCTTTGGTGGATTCAACAGATGAGCAGAATTCTCTCCAGCCCTCCTTTTTGGCGCTCTAATAGCTTTCTTGTACAGCCGCCGGCTTTGTTTGTACAATTGCCAATTTCCAGTGGAGTAGCTGGTGTTGTAATCCGCTCCTGTTTTCTTCCTTAGTTCCGACAGTTCCTGGCTCCACCAGGGGGGGAAGGTTTTTTGCTATATTTCAGTGGGCACGACATTTTAAAGGCCTTACAGAAAGCTTTTTCTAATGTTTCGACTTTAGCGACCCAAAGGATGTTATTCTATGAATGGGAGCCCCTCCTATTCTATTTCTAACAAAATTTTCAAACCGTGCCCAGTTAGTTCTATGCGTATTACGATGTGGCAAGGGTGGATCTACCTTAAGATTCAAATCGTAGAGTATCCAGCTATGATCCAAGAAGGAGTTTTCGCTGGAAACTCTCCACTTTTTAACCCCTATCACATCGCCATCTGATAACAGAGTGACATCCAACACTTCCGTCCATCCATCATACTGCTTCGAGCTTGGAAAGGTGATAGTGGGGGTGTCACCTCTGTTGCATACCACTAAGTTAGTGTTTATTAAAAAGTTAAATAAATACTCACCTCGTTCATTAGTCTCGGAGCTACCCCATAATGCGTGCCTGCCATTGGCGTCGCACCCGAGAATAAGAGTCCTGTCACCACTTTCTTGCGCTAGTCTGCTGACCTCCTCAGGCGGCGCAGGTTTATCATGTGCCATATATACTGATGCGACCCGTAGTGTGACACCGTCAGCCACTAGGTCAGCGACCGTTACATCCTGTAAACTGTACAATGGGGTTAGAAAAATATTTAGGTGTTTTTTGCTACAATACATGATCTAGGCCTACCTTGGATCCGTTTATAGAACACGTTGTAGTTTTTTCCCAGAAATTCTTTGATCTCGGTGCCCCGCAGCCAGGGTTCCTGGACAACGGCTATATCTACGCCCTCCTCCACCAGGATGACGGCAAGGTTGTCCGTAGCAGCCCGAGAGTGCTGCAAGTTAATTTGGACAACCTTGACTATGATTAGACGTCGGTGTTTGTTTCGGTGGCGTCATCCAACTGCACCCGTCGGCCATTTTGCTTTTTTTAGGAGCTTCCCCGGATTCGTCGTGAGACCGATTCCGCTTTGTTGCCTCGTTTGTACTGGGTTTTTTAGCCAAGTACTCCTTGTAGTCTTGGACCACCTTCCCATACCTAATTTTGTCGTCTTCATCCTTTGGATAAACAGTACCAGCGGCCTCGTTTTTGCTTATCCTACCGAGGATGTGCAGAGCCCGCCGGTACTGTTTATACAAGGATAGTTGTTTGGGTTTATGCTTTGGCCCCTTGGCCCCAGCGGCTTTTTCCGGTTGATTAGTTACTAGTGCGCTGTGACCCACAGCCTCCAGTCTCTTAGCTTCTAGCCTCCTCCGAGGTAGTACCCAACCCCCTCCGTCCGTCCGTCACGGTATCCGAATTATTTGTTTTGTTTTTTGACATGTCAACTGTTTCGTACGGTCGTCTGCCCCACCAGCTCTCAGAGAAGGCAGGGCTGCATACAGTAACAAGTCACCATATGCGACGACCAAAGAGGATAAACGGGGTAATCTCCAGTCAACCATGGCAGCGCCCCATACCATGGCAAGGACACCACATACTGAGGCGGCCTGGTATCAGGATGGCTCCATGCAAAGACAGCCTAACGTAATCCCCTAGCTGCCAAACTCACCCACTGGGCACGGGTCGCATAACACCCTGGTTTAGGGGAGATTTTTTTTATACTAAGAGGGTTTACTCCCTCCGCCCGTTGTTGAAGCAACGGTCTTCTAACTCTCGTCTGTCTCCTACCAGACAATCCATTGGGGTTGGTTACCCAATCACATGTAAGGTTGCCAGGATTAGCAGGGGGCACCACATGCAGGTGAGAGCAGAAAATTGATGAGGATAGGCTTCATTATTCCTGCCTCAATGTTTTTTAAAGACCTTATCAGTGTATAACACTTCGCACCACTCAACCATTTACCCCACGTAAAAGGTTGAGTACGCCTACGTACGCCTACTGTGAGAAGGAATTTAATTGCCTAAATAAATTTCTATATAAGCAGGAGTTTTATTAAATCAAAAAAATCTTGCTCTTTTATTCTTGCCTCAATGTTTTTTAAAGACAAAGTATCAAATTCATCCTCAGATACAGCCAACCTGTTTGCAGATTTTTCATTTCTAGTATTGATATATCTATAGATCTTGATGAAACTTCGACGAAATAATGTCTTCCGTTGATTTTGGATCCTTAATTTTGACTGATAATGTAAGTCGCAAAATATGTAAACTGAAAAGTTCACTCAAGCGTGATGGTGATGGACTCTCTTCGTATTTCATTAAAGCAAGTAATAGTTCTATAATGACTCCACAGAAGTTAATTTTCAATAACTCCATACAGTCTGGAGTGTTTATTGATAATTTTAAAGTTACATCTATCATTCCTATCTTTAAGAGTGGTAATAAAAACGATGTATCATATTATAGACCAATTTCCAAACATTTCTTATAAAGTTAAAATCCTATCTTTATAATAGATGCTCTTTTGTTGTAATGGAATGGGTGTTTCACAAGGTAGTATTCTAGGGCCTATGCTATTTGGTATTTTCATAAATTATATTAGCTCCTGTTTCGTTGCATCTAATTATCTCTTGTATGCGGATGACTTGAAAATATTTTTCAGCACACCAATCAATATCCAGCTGCCTAAAAACCTTACATACCAGTATTGGCGAAATTTCAGAAGTGGTCAAAGCAGGAGAATTACATCCGCTGGTCTACAATCTTAACAACATGAAATATTTAACGGAAATTGGAAATTTAACTGCCCTACAAACCTCACAAGCAAGGATCAATGTGTCGGAACAAACAACAAGCAAACTTGAAGCACAAAATACTCATCACTTTGCTGTTAGTTACACAGCCCTGTTTGTAGCGGTGTGCATGTTAACATTCATGATATTCAAGAAGATGTTTCACACAATTAAGAAACAAGATGTGCCCACCACTTCGACAGCTCAAGTTGAAATACCAACACCTAAGCCTCGGCATCAATCGGAGGTATCAGACTTCACTGTACATATCTAGTACACCTATCTGCGTATCAACCTCTCTTACGCTTTATAACTGCAGAGTACACATCACTTTATTAGTGACATCGAAGAAAGAAATGCGCTCAACAGGGTGAGCTTGACATAAATATCATTATTATTCCATAGCATATTCACATTTAGCACAGTAAGCATTAATCCATTCTGCGTGGCAAAAGTTATGTAAGTAAACTTGTGTAAGTATTTTCCTTCAAAATTTGAAATTCATTAATTTGCAAATTCAGCTAACATTCAACTGTAAAACACTTATGTAAGTATTTTCCCATAAAATGTGAAACGCGGAATAAGCACTTTTATTGCATAAAAGAACAATAATCATTCAAGTAAGTTCGCTTTCGCTGATATGTTACGTAGCAAGTCACAGACAAATTGTTACATAAGTCGCAATTACCATTTAAACCGCAGTTACGGTAGCGGAGCGTATCGCTTTCTAGTTTGACCTTAGGTCGCGGGTATGTTCCGTAGTAAGTCGCAGATAAATTGTTACATACCTCGCAGTTGCACCCTTTAAATCGTCGTTGCGATTGCGCATCATATCGCTTATTTGTTTGACCTTAAGGCGGCTGTTATGTTGAGAATCATATAATTGCCAATCACGACAATATTTTCTTTTTTTTTGTGACCAAATGCTGATCAATAAAGTATATATGGGCTTTCGATCTCCAATCACAGAGACATTTTTTCGATCTTTCATTACTTTTTAGTACTTTTGGATTTGGAAAATAATAATACGTGAAAATTCTTGAACTTTGCAATGAATATGCAAATAAATTGTTATTTTTGGCGAGAAAAACATAGACTAGTAATAAAAAAGTGCTTATGTTTTATTATTAATTTGCAAAAAAATAAAACGCAAGCGTAAAACCAGGTCATATGCGGTAAAGTCCTGGAATTTGGGTATATTAAATAAAGGATCAATTGCTTTTATTTGGAATGAACTTCGGCTACTAGATAAACAAGACTATACATATTTAGTTTGCATAGGCTTGTTTGGCTCGTTTAAAATACTAAAAAATATTATTCTATTTTCAATACGATTTTACTTCTAATCACATCGAGTAAAATCTATTTTTCCTAAATTGATATGACACTGGAATATTACACCACTGATTCGAAAGAGGAATGATAATTGACAAAAGTGTGCGATTTTTTTTCTTTCAAATTTTACTTTTCCTAAATCGAGAAACAAACAAAAAACCAGCAACTTGAAAATGTCGTGTTAAAAAATAAAGAATATGGCTTCTCTTTTTCCATTTTCTTAATGTTTTAAGTATTTATTTTGTTCTGTTTCAAAACGAAAAATTACGCTAATCGAATTTCACTGTTCTGTGGTAATATAGTTTTAATTTTTTCATTTTTGCTTGAAAATTTCCAAAATTCACTATTCACTAATCAAGGCCATATTTCAATAGTTTTCGACATGAAAAGCGTTAGCGAAAAAATAAATCCAGCTGTCAATTACGTACTGTGAATGTCAATTTACAAGTTTCGGTAATCGGTAATCCGGAATTAGGCTGCCTTCTATCTAGGCTATAAGGCGCAGACATGTTCCGTAGTAGGTCGCAGATAAATTGTTACATAAATCGCAGTTACACCATTTAGAACGCAGTTACCATCGCGCATCGTGACGCCTATTTGTTTGACTTTATATCGCTGTTAAGTCTAAATTCGCCATTATGTTCCTATACTCATCGCGAATCAAGTTGCTGTCAGTCTTATACATACCACAATTTAGCCTCGACCAACCTACAAATATACGCACCCTTTGCTTTTATGGCCATTTTTCCACCACTCGTTCTATTTAATTGTATCTCACGCAATCTAGACGATTCACTTAATTCAACCACCAATTCAATTTAACTCAACAACGTTCCTTGTACGCAGTGAATAAAGAATTGTTGAAATTTGTCAACTATAAGGCCCAACGACAGCACTCGAATGCCCTTATCTATATATGCATCTAATATAAAGAGTGTTCTCGTTCGCAATAGTTTGTGATAATTGTTACAAACTATCACGTTTTGGCGTTCTCGTACCCAAAAAACTTGCAAAGTTGGGAAAATTGAGAGAGCGAAATGACATTTCATTTTGTGGGGAAGTTGCAAATAGTTACTGGACAAATTTATCCCAGTAAAGACTTGCAAGTAGGAAAAACAGCTGATCATAAGCAAAAGAAACTAACAAGCAGACGAACAATTGCAATTTACTTAGTGAAATATCAGCTGTTCGTGAAACTTGCAGGTTTTTACTGGTTTTGCGTTCTTGTACTTTTTGGCATATTTATATCTTTGAGAGCGAATGCTGTCAAATTCTCAGAAATTTGTTTACTGGATAATTGTTACTGGAAAAGTACGAAAACACACCTAACACTCTCGTATAACTGTTCACATAGGATAACTCGCTGAAATGCATATCGCGCGGGGGCATATGACAGCACAAGTAGTGGAAACAAATGATACCAACAGTATGTTCTTTGTTTCCAATGGCGTCGTCGCTGATGCATACATACTCGTATAATTGTTCGTATCGAATGACCACAAATAGTAGAAACAAATGAAACCAACAGTATGTTCTTTGTTTCCAATGCCAGCGTCGCTGATGCTCTCCGTTAGAGAGAACTAAATACTAGACAGCTGCATTTGTTCACATCTTCGAAACACTCCATTGATATTAATTAACGAAATAGAGATAGAATGGAATGGAGTGTATGTTTCGTTTTCATAGAATTAAAAGAATATCAAAGCATTTGAAAACCAATTATATTCTTGCAGCTCTCTACTAAATACTCATGGCCCTATTTACCAACGCGTCTTTGGCTGTTCACAGACAACCTAAAACCGTCCATGTTATCTGGGTGCACTACAAAAGAATTAGAACCGACAGCACAAGAGCGAGCAATTCGTTCGCAACAACACAAACATCGAATCATACTGACTACATACATTGACCATAAAATATTCAATGTTATCTGTATGCGCTGTAGTTAGATTAAAACCAATGGCCCAACCGCAAACATTATGTTCGTAACAACACGAATACTTGATCATACCGAACACCATACATCCCATTTACCCGTAACCTATATTTCAAACCTGTACAACTTTTCCTTCAGCTCGATGGACCAAAAAATGTATTCTCCTGACTGTATTCTTATTGTCTCCGTCACCACACAACCGCCGCAGTCGATACTAACTACAGGGGGATTTTTTAAGAGCCTCCGGATTTGATTTAAAAAAACATAAAATTTAGAGAAATGTATGAAATCTTTATTTGAGTCGATAGAACGAACTATATAATTCAATGTCTAAAAATGATTTCATATAAATGTTGACCCAGCAAATGGCTCATATGCTGGGTCCAATTTCGGCATACTCCATCCAAACGTGAAATAAACTGTCCTCCGAACTCGCCTCTCAATTGGGCCATTGTTTAGCTTGCTGTGTGGCATGTGGCACCATCTTGTTGAAACCTCATGTCAGCCAAGTCCAGCTCCTCCATTTTGAGTAAAAAAAAAAATTGTAATCATCGCACAGTAGCGCTCGCCATTCGCAGTAACGTTCGTGCCTTCGTCGTCTTTGAAAAAGTACGGTCCAATGATGCCACCGGCGCATATCCACACCAAACAGTGCATTTTTCGGAATGCATTGGCAGTTCTTGCAATGCTTCTTTTGGCTGCTCTTCACACCGAATACGGCTATTTTGATTGTTCACATATCCATTCAACCACAAATGAGCTTCGTCGCTGAACACAATTTTGATAATAAAATTCAATAATCTGCAAGCGTTGTTTGTTTTTAAGTCGATTCATGGTTAAATTATAGACTAAACTGAACATGATTGACAGTAATATGTTCCACTATAACATATGAGCTGCCAAAAGTGCTGCCAAAAAGAAAGTTGATGAAAAATCACCCTGTACTTTATCTCGCTCGAACACATAGTAGTTTTGACACCACCTAAACATGCTTTGGAATATCCTGTGAGTGAGATGAGAACAATTGCCTTACATTGTTAATTGTACTATGGCTTACACGGATTGTTCTACGAACGCACCGAGCAAGTCATCGTGTAAAGCCGTAAATCATTCAAGATAATGTTACGTTTTTATTTTGTAAGCATTTAATTTTACTCGAATCAACCATGTTCGATCATTGGATTCTGCTAATAATAAATCTAACACTTATTTTGTACTATGTGTAACAACAATTTATTAACTATTTATAATCACTCTTTAATTTACAATTACAATATTATTGTTAATTTATTGTGAATAGCACGAAAAATGGTAGCATTGAAACGAATATCAACATAAAGGAATGGCGAAAGCCAGAACAAGCCATAACCACCAAACCAAGAAAGAGAAAAAACTATATCACTATAAAAGAGGATTCTGCAGTGTTGCCACAGAAGTAAATGCAAATGTGCACACTGAGAAGCAAGATAAGTTCGAGAAATTAGAGCGCGAACTCAATCAACTAAAAATAAACGGATCATTAACCATGTCTCTCAAAATTATTTGAAAAACTGCTGTTAGCAAAACTCAGAGCTCATCTTGAAGTCACCTACCTAGGGATACACTTAGATAGACGGCTTACATGGCGCAAGTACATCGAAGCAAAAAAAACTCAAATGAAATTAAAAGCTTCTTGTCTGCACTTGTCTTGTCACCATTAAACTTGAAATACAAGGTCCTACTGTACAACAGCATAATAAAGCCAATTTGGAGTTACGGAATTCAATTATGGGGGAACACTAGTAATAACAATATTGAAATCATACAGAGATCTCAGTCTAAAATGTTAAGGATGATAACTGGTGCACCATGGTATATTAGAAATGAATGTATACACAATAACTTAAATATCCCAATGGTAGAAATTGAAGTTAAAAACACTAGACAAAAATATACTAGAAGATTACAAAGACATCCAAACACACTAGCAAGAACCTTGCTCAATACCTGCTATACTTCGCGCCTTCGGAGAAAGGACCTGCCAGCCTTCCAATAAAAAGAAGAGCATCGTACAAAAAACATTGCTCTAGATAATAAGGAGCTACTGTTGTTGAATTAGATTAAGATTTTAAAACTTATTGTTAGAAATGTATAATAAAAAAAAAATTAACATCAGTGATTAGAGAATCAAGTACAATTAAACTAAAGCCACTAACACTTGATGGGACCATGCCGTTCAACATCTTCAAGCTTCAGTTCGAAACAACAGCTTCGAAGAATCAATGGGACGATAGTGACAAAACTGCTGCTTTAATAGTAACATAAAAGGGTAATGCCTCAGAAGTCTTGCAGATGGTTCCAGAAAAAGATGGTGGTAGCTATCAATCACTGATGGACACACTTCAGCGCAAATATGGAAATTAATACAAGAGATACTTGCATCAAATTCCATTTGATGCAAGTATCTTGACCATGAGTGCAACGGAGTAATGCGAGCCTTAAGAAATTCGCTTCCGATATTTATTGAGTGCTTATGGTATCTAGCGTTCTTCGATAATTCGGAAGAATTCATCGAGAAAATAAAAATAGAGCATTCATTGACGGTATACCTGATGGAGAGACTATGCATGCCCTAGTCATTTCACCAAGTAGTACATATGCCGAAACAGTCAGTAGTGCCAGTTTCGACCAATGCCACAAGCACGCCAACTAGAAGCAGAAACAACAGAACTAGTTGAAGCAGTGCGTCAGGCAGTAAAACCAATAGTAGCCGGAAGCAAGAATAAAGGGTCGACGTGAAAATAAATTTATTTGCAAATGCTTCATATGTGATAAACGTAATTGCCATCAACCGATTGTGAAGCCTAAAGCAAGAACATGAAATCAATGAAAAAACCAGTTTGCTAGTAGTGCTTCATTTGCGACAAAATTATTAGATCATACTATTAAAAAGGGCACCTACTATAATTAATATAAATCGAAAATGTCGAAATAATCGCTCAATTATAATGGGCTTTAATTTGAATACTGCTATTGATGTTGCTGATTGAATAGATACGTGCCAACAGAATTAGTAAATAGATACCTTTAAATGTAAACTAAATTTAAGTTAAATTCATATAAAAGTTTGAAATTGTAGTCTTAGATATTGATTTAAGATATCTAATAATTTCTAAATGTTAAAATAATTACTTAGTGTCAATAGACAGGTGTAATATAAATGGGAATTAATGAAAAAAAAAAGATGTTGCTGTTTCCAAAAAATGGCTTCGCCTTTCATAGTTTTTGCCGTCGGTCAGTGCTGAAGATATAATAGCTTATATTGCTCAGTAGTCTGGTATTGAATGCCAACATTTTACGTGCTATATATTGTCAAAGAAAGATGTTTCAACTGATTTTATTAAACGAATCAATTTTAAAATTAGGATCTCTTTGTCAATATATATTATATTAAATTGCTGAACCCGGAATTATGGCCAACGAATGTGAAAGTACGTCCTTTCAAGTTTTTTCAAAAACCAACAAATCATGTGAAAAATTCGTAACCAATGCTTCTTGCAATGCTAATTCTTCACTCTCGTCACTAAAAATTTGTTTTCGAAATGTGTCTGGATTGATAACAAAGTTAAATGATTCTTTTCCCTTCACTTGGCATTGTAATTTTGATATTAATGCACAGGTTGAAGCGTAGCTGAATCCTGATTTTCATGACGAAGAAATTTGTGAGTCTAATTTGTACAATGTATATCGCAAAGATAGCGACTCCACAAAACCGGGTGTATGCGTTGTGGTGGGGTTCTCTTTGCTGTTAAATGTTCATGCGGTCTGAAATCAGCGTTTTAAACAATAATGATACTTGGTTGGATCAATTGTTTCAAAAAAGGATGCATCATGTCTACTGTTTCTTACTCTTTTATACATTCCTCGTTAAGTTCAGATGAGTAATACTGTGGTCATGTGGATAATATATTGGATCTTTTTGAGGAAACTGTTGGTGATAATCATTTACGAGGGCGGATTGATAATGTAGGAAAAAAACATTTTTTTTTTCAAAAACCATTTATTTCTCAACATAGTACCCTTTTACTTCGACACACTTAGTAAGACGATATTCCAACTTTTTATACCATCTGAATAATACGATTTCGGGAACCCCTCAAAATACGCGTTAGTTTCGGTAATCACTTCTTAGTTTGAGCTGAATCTTTTTCGTGCGAGCCATTTCTTCAAGTTTGGAAACAGGAAAAAACACTAGGAGCTAAATCTGGACTATAAGGTGTATGATCAACCAATTCAAAGTGTATTTCATTTAATTTTATCATCGTATCTAATGCTGTGTGAACCGGTGCGTTGTCTTGAAGAAAGACCACTTTTTTCTTCTTTAAATGTGGTCGTTTTTTCTTGACGGCATCATTCAATTGTTCCAAAATTGCACGATAATACTTTCCTGTGATTGTGGATCCTTTTTCAAGATAATCGATAAGCAATATTCCGAGTGCATCCCATTCCCATTCCGTCATAACCTTGCCAGCCGATTTCACTGCCTTCGCCTTCTTCGGAACACTTCCACCAGCTTCCACCCATTGTTTCGATTGATTTTTGGTTTCAGGTGTGTAGTGGTGGACCCACGTTTCATCAACAGTTATTAATCGACGCCAATCAATCAATCAACAGGATTACGCTTTATCATGTCCAAACACCGCTGTGAAGTGGTCTCTCGAACTCGTTTTTGTTCGACACTGAGCAAACGCGGCACCCATCTTGCCGATAGCTTTTTCATATGCAAATGTTCATGCAAAATGTTGAACACATATGAGATGTTTACCATTTCAACAATCTCAAGCAACTTGACTCGGCGATTTCTTGATATTTTCTTCAGTAACCACCTCTTTTGACCTTCCTGTTGATGGTATTGTTGCAGTGCTTGTTCGGCCGCTTCTAAATTCAGCAATCCAATATTTTACCATGTAATCTGACGGAGCAGACTCACCGTAATATTTATCGAGCTTTTCTTTTGTCTCTTTCGCCGTTTTCGCTTTCAAATAATAGTGTTTAATCACTGCACGAAATTCGCTTTTTTCCATTTTTCAATAAACACAAAAGTTGGTTACTTCAAACGACTACAACAAATAAACTAATCGATGAATTTGGGTGAAATTATAACAGCTGATGTTTGACAGATCGCAATTTAAAAAAAAAAAAGGTTTTTCTGTTTGTGCTGCCTTTTTCGTACTTAGGTAGCTTTTTTATCAATCCGCCCTCGTATGTGTACTTGGATATTTTAACCTGCTTAATATCATTTGGTCTTCTATAGCTAAAGATATAATTCTTACTCCTAATAATGTAAATAAGTCATATGAAATGTACCTTATTGATATATTATTTGATATTGATTTAATGCAGATTAATTCTTATGTAAATAAGTTAAATATAATTCTAGACCTTATTCTTATAAGTAATAATGTCAATTTTAAGTTAACGGAATGTATTTGTCCTGTCTCTGAATCGAATTTGCATCATATTCCATTATTCTTAGAAATCAAATTTTACGCTTTTCTAAGTGTTTCTTCTGATAATTTAATTCGACAGTTTAATTATAACCTATGTGATTTTAACCTTTACTGCGCTTAATGCCTCAGAGTCATATGATGCGTTTTTGAGTAAAATCTTGAATGAAAATATTGTGTTGTAATTTTCACTACTCTTGTACTTAAAAAATACATACATTTCCTTGGTACGCTGAATATCTAAAGAAGTTGAAAAATCTCTGGAATAAATATTTTGCTATGTATAGGTCCACAAACGGCATCGTAGGTAAAGTCAATACACCTACTGTGAGAAGCAATTTAATTGCCTTAATATAAGTAGAACATTCTTCAATATGAAAGAAACATTGAATCCGAAATCGTTTTGGAGTTTTATTAAATAAAAAAAAATATTGATCTTTTATTCCTGCCTCCATGTTTTTTAAAGACAAAGTATCAAACTCGTCCTCAGATACAGCCAACCTGTTTGCAGATTTTTCATTTCTAATTCCCAATCAGCATGGGTTTGTATCTGGGCTTTGTACTGTCACTAACTGAGCTGTTTTTAATAATTATTACATTAATTCATTTGCATTTCAGTTGCAATGTAGATGCGATCTATAAAGATTTTTTGAAAGCTTTTGATAAGGTCTGTCGTAATGATCTAGTTATGAAATTGTCATAAATGGTTTCCATTCAACATTTCTTATAAGGTTAAAATCATATCTTTATAATAGATGCTCTTTTGTTGTAATGGAATGGGTGTTTCACAAGGTAGTATTCTAGGGCCTATGCTATTTGGTATTTTCATAAATTATATTAGCTCCTGTTTCGTTGCATCTAATTATCTCTTGTATGCGGATTTTTTTTTTTTCTAACAAGCTTGTTTTATTGGATCTTTCTAAATTACTTAGAAACTAACAATAAGTAATCAAATCTTACAAACTAACTAAAATTATGTTATATTCCCAACGTTCCATCACAATTTGTTGAGTCGCGAGGTATAGCAATTTCACAGCATATTCAGTGTGGCTTTTCTTTTTAATCGACGATGCCCCGTGCTCAGCAACAATTGCCTAGCAAGGGGATTCGGATGATTGTGTAATTTTTGAATGTAGCTTCTGCAGGACATTGCAACTTCCTCAGAAATTGTGGGTACATTTAAATCTCGATGGATGTTAACGTTCCTCATATACCAATGGGCATTTACAATAATTCGCAGACACTTGGATTGTATTCGCTGCAATTTTTCGATATTTGAGGGAGATGCGGTGCCCCAAAACTGAATACCATAAGTCCAAATTGCCTTCAGGATTGCTTTATATAATAGCACTTTGTATTCAAGATTCAACTTTAATCTTTTGCCAGCCACCATAACTGATTCATTTTAAGCTTGATCTGAGTTTTCTTTGCCTCTATGTGATTTTTCCATGTCAGCCTTCTGTCGAGGTGAATACCCAAGTACTTTGTTGAGGAACATTGTGGAACTGATTGGCCATTAATATTAATTGGGGGACATGCAACTAGCCTTAGCGTGAAGGTTACATGTACGCTCTTTGATTCATTGACTTTTATACGCCATTTTGCTAGCCAGATTTCGAGAGAATCGACATGAGTATGCAGGAGTTTAGTAGCTTCTATGGGGTTAGAGCGAGAGCACAATATTGCCGTATCATCAGCAAAGGTCGATATGAATGTATAGTTATTGTTGGGCATATCTGAAGTGTATAAGAGATACAGTAAGGGTCCCAAAACGCTTCCTTGAGGAACGCCAGCGTGAATATCCAATGGATTTGTTGTGTAATCCTTGTGATGTACGAGAAATTGTCTTTTCGTGAGGTAGCTACTAAGCAATGAGGAGACATTTACAGGCAGTAATAGTTTGAGTTTGTAAATAAGGCCATCGTGCCATACTTTATCGAAAGCTTGAGTGATATCAAGAAAGACAGCTGAGCAATACTTTTTTTCTTCAAAAGTGTTCCTTATCAGAGTTACAATGCGGTGGACTTGTTCTATTGTGCTGTTTTCTAAATCCAAACTGATGTTGAGGAATCAGTTGGTTGAGATTAATAAATGGAGTTATATTCATGACAAGTAGCTTTTCGAATACTTTAGAAAGTAGAGGCAGGAGGCTGATAGGTCTGTACGATGCAACTTTTGTTCCTAGTTTTGCTATCATAATAATTTTTGAAGTTTTTCAGCATTTGGGATAGTGTTTAATACGAAGGATAGCATTAAAAATGTGCATGAGATGAATTACTGAAGCCGGAGGTAGCTCTTTTATCATTTTACCGGTAATTGTATGCGTATGACTTGAAAATATTGAGAATTAAAAATTCTTTTGATTCTACCTCTTTGCAGTCCGATCCAAGTAATGTTTTCATCTGGTGGAATAATATTCATTTATCGTTTAATCTAAAAAATGTTTTAAAGTGGGGTTTTCTAAGTTACGGGTACAATATTTTCCGACATACCATCAGAGCAGGAAAATCATAATGAGGTGCGTGATTTGTGCATTGTGTTTGACTCGCGATTTACTTTTGTGAGTCTTTTGAATTATATAATTCCAAGGCTTATTCCCTTTTGGCTTTTGTAAAACGTAATAGTAGCTGTTTTTCTGATTCTTATACTCATATACTTCTCTCCTTAAGTTACGTTCGTTCCAGTTTAGAGGTTGCCTCATTTATTTGGAATCCATTTTATACTATTCTCTTAATTGGCTGGAACAGGTTAAAAAGAAGTTCATTAAAAAATCAGTTTGTTCAATCGGTTTTGTTGATCCTTTAACTTATAACCGGAAATTGATTTAGGCCAAATCTAGTATGATTCGCTTGCCAGCTCTTTCCCTCATTAGTTGGCGTCAGGTAAAAATTCCAAGCCTAGCCAGCGCAGCCGCTAACTTTTAATGAGCTTTTCTATGTCAGTGTCGGCATACAGCCGACACTGACTGTTCCTTATTCCATACTCGCCACCAACGCAAATAGGTCTAAAGATCTTGCGTAGGACTTTTCTCTCGAAAACTCCGAGCATTCTCTCATCTGAGGTGGAAATTTGTGGAGCGTGGTTTTCGTTTTTCGAAAAAAGGCCCGACTTCTCAATTGCTTACTTAGTCCAAAGTACTACCGGTTAGCAAGAGTGATCCTTCGCAACATCTCCAGACTGACGTCATTACTGGTGTTAGTGCTGGCTGCAAGATAGACAAAGTCCCTTACTACTTCAAAAGCGTAGTTCTCAACAGTGACAATATATTATATATATATATATATATATATATATATATATATATATATATATATATATATATATATATATATATATATATATATATATATATATATATATATATATATATATATATATGTATATATATATTTAGAAATTATAAAACCGTTTTTATGTTTTACGAAAATCTAATTTTTTGTATAAAAAACGTGTGTATGTCGCAGTCGTAGAAAAAGGAATCATGTAGAATATAAACTGTCAAAATTTACAAGTATTGCAAAGCGTAATAAACAAACGTACAAAATTATGTGTTGTAAAGCGTAATAAAAAGGCGTACAAAATTATGTGTTGTAAAGCGCGCTTAAGTTAAAGTTAGCAAATTTACAAAAGTAGTCGGTTTAAATAAGTGATTACGCTACATTACTCCCCTCTTAGAAAGCAGGTAGAGCTGCAGTAAACACTGGTTTGAGTCTGTAGATGGAAACTTTGACGTCTTTGTCATTTATTTTAATGACGTAGTATTTCGGTGCGCGACTCAAAACTTTGTACGGACCCTTGTATGGTGGCGAAAGCGATGGCCGTATGGAATCATCTCTGAGAAATATTTGTTCGCATGATCTCAATGCCGGATGGATGAAAACTTTTGGTGTTGTATGCCAAGAAGCGTCAACAGGTCGCAAATCTCTCATCACACGTCTGAGCTCAGTTAGCATCTCATGCTCGTTACTTGTAGGTTTGCTGTCGACCCAAAATTCTGACGGCAAACGAAGGTTTGTTCCGTATACAAGTTCAGCAGGAGTAGCCATTAGGTCGTCTTTGAACGTAGAACGTAATCCCAGCATAATTGAAGGCAAATACGTTGTCCATCGGTCAGCGTTGTAGCATAGAATTGCTGACTTGAGGGTACGGTGCCACCTCTCAACCATGCCGTTTGCTTGAGGGTGGTATGGCGTTGTTCGAAGGTGGTTAACTCCAAGGCGCTGCAACAGCTGTTGAAATAGGGTGCTTTCGAATTGCCTACCTAAATCCGAGGTTATGCTGACGGGAACACCAAAGCGGGAAATCCACTCATTGAGCAAGGCTTTCGCTACTGTGGGTGCTGCAATGTCTGGCATAGGTATGGCGTCTGGCCATCTAGTGAACCGGTCTATAATTGTCAGACAGTAGCGATTGCCCTCTGACAATGGAAAAGGTGCAACAATGTCAATATGTAGATGTGCAAAACGTTGCGTTGCCATTTCGCGCCGCTGAAGAACTGCTCTGTTATGACGAACAACTTTTGTTCGCTGCCATTGGATGCAATTACGGGCGAAGTTCTTGCTATCACGTTGGATAGACGGCCACACAAAGCGCTCCGTTGTAAGGCGTGCTGTAGCTTTTGTCCCAGGGTGCGACAGATCGTGTATAGCGTGCAAAACATTTGGTCTGTACTTTTTCGTGATGAACGGGTGCAGCTTTCCAGTTGAGCAGTCGCAGTATATTTTCCGTAAACTGGAAGGAAGAGCAAATTGTGCAAGATTAAGTGAATGACGCTTACTACCTGACAACAATGAGAGCAGCTCTTCGTCTTCAGTTTGGTCTTCGGCTAATTGGTCGTAATCAAGGGGCGCATGATCGATTGAATTAATGCGTGACATCAAATCAGCTGCTGCGTTCCTCTCACCCTCAACATGGCGCATGTCTGTGGTGATTTGCGAGATAAAATCAAGTTGTCTCACTTGGCGGTCGGAAGCTTTCTCGAGGCGCTGGCGAAACGCGTACACAAGTGGTTTATGGTCAGTGTATACGTGACATTCTCTGCCTTCCACCATGTACCGAAAGTGACGAAGACCAAGGTATAATGCCGTCAGCTCGCGATCGTACGTGCTATACCGCATCTCGGCCTTGTTGAACTTCTTTGAAAAGAAGCCGAGAGGTTGCATGCCACCATCGACTACTTGATTCAGCTTGCGTTGGGAAGAGGATGCGCCAGCATAGAACAATTAGCTAATTGCTGCTTGCAGGCTTCAAAATTCCGTGAAGCTTCGTCGGTCCATAACAGTGGCGTTGCATCGTTGCGCTTGTTTGCAGCAATCATTGTGAAGAGAGGGCCTTGTGACTCTAATGCATTCGGTAGGAATCGCCGATAAAAGTTCAGCATTGCAAGAAAACTTTTAAGCTCCTTTGCGACATATGAGCGCTTGAATTTTAATAGGGCGTCTACACGGCTTGGCAGAGGTCTAATGCCATCCTTGGTTACGGAATGTCCCAAAAACTCAAACTGAGTAACGCCAAACTCCGACTTCGCTACATTAATTGTGAGATTATGCCCTCTTAAGCGTTCAAATACAATCCGTAAGTGCAAACGATGCTCGTCAAATGATTTTGATGCTACGCAGACGTCATCTAAGTACGTGAAGACGAAGCTAAGGCCGCGAAAAACTTCTTTGATTAGCCGTTGGAAAGTCTGTGCAGCGTTTCGCAAGCCGAAAGTCATCTGCGTGAACTCGTACAGCCCAAACGGTGTTGTTATGGCTGTCTTGCAAACATCATCAGGGTGAATCGGAACCTGGTGAAAGGCCTTTTGCAAATCAATTTTCGAATATACAGAATTACCTGCGAGAACGTTGGTGAAGTCTAGCAAAAAAGGTAACGGGTAGCGGTCGGGAACAGTCTGTGCATTCAGAGAGCGGTAATCACCGCATGGCCTCCAAGACCCGTCAGATTTCCGCACCATATGGGGCGGGCTCGCCCTGCTGCTACTTGAGGGACGACAAATGCCAAGTTTAAGCAGCGAATCGAACTCAGCGCGCGCTGCGGCTAGCCTCTCCGGCGAAAGTCTGCGTGGGCGTGAAAACACTGGTTGGCCGTTCGTTATGATGCGATGAACTACGGTCGATTTCGAAGACGTTCCAATGGGCGACGTGCGTGTGATATCAACGAATTCACGCAATAAATCTTCAAATTTCGAGTCGGCGCAAATTGTTTTTAAACTCGCACTGCTTGTCTTGTCAATTTTGCAACGTGTTTGCAATTCAGTTGTATTATCGCGCAGAGATTTTCCCTTGAGGTCCACTAAAATGCCAAAGTGGCTAAAAAAATCGGCGCCGATAATAGCTTGAGAAACATCGGCTATCAAAAAATTCCATACGAATTCGCGACGTAAGTTTAAGTCTAATTTTAATATGGTTTCGCCATATACTACGATAGGTGAGCTATTGGCGGCAAACAATTTTACTCCGGTATCGTTTGCTCGTGCTGTCTTTGCATCTGGTGGTATCACAGACACGTCGGCGCCTGTGTCCACGAGAAAATTAATTTTTGTTGATTTATCAAAGATGCGGAGTCGACTATTTTTGACGACGTTAGTTTGTTTGCCAATACCTGAAGTCGTGACAGTAGAGCAATCCTATTGCGAAGTACTTGCTTGCACAAAAGTGCAAGGCTGACGACATTTTGTTGCGCGGCCACCAAATTTTGTATGGTACCAACAAAGAGTGTTACCCGAAGAGCTGTTTCGTGTATGCGCACGAGTTCGTGACGTCGATCGTGAACGAGGAAATCCGCTCTTAACCTTCAAGTGCCTTTGCACGTTGCGCGTTAACTCAGCGATTTCGCTTTTGAGGTTAGTTATCTCGCTATTTGATGACACGGAATTGATTTCTCCATTGCCATTATACCAACCAATTGAATCTGCAATCGAGTCAGCAATCTTCGTTTTTTCAGCGAGGGGCACATTAGTCGCAATAATGGCGGCTTGGACATACGGGGGCAGTCGGGTTAACCATAAATCGTGCAACAAACTGTCGTTGAGTGTGGTGCCAGCCACGCGCTTCATCTCGTTTAGAAGCTCGCTGGGCTTTCTGTCTCTAAGTGGCATATCTTTAAGCACCTTCTGCAAGCGGCGTTGCTGACTGTCGGTGAAGTGGTCAGTCAGCTTTTGCTTAATATAGGCGAATTTACCCGATGTTGGCGCAGCCTCAACGATAGGTTTCAATCCCAGCAATTTGTTGGGCGAAAGACTCGCAAGCACAATATTGAATTGCCTGGAGTCGCTAAATACGAGCGATGCTTGGAACCAGAACTCCAAAGCATAAAAGTAAGCCTCTATGTTTTCTTCGCCCATGGCAGGCAGCGGAATTTGAGGTGAGTTCCCGTAGTCGAAGAGGTTAGGATCGCGAGTAGATGTACTCGTAGAATTTCCCGTAGTAATTGTAGAACTATCGTCCAGCGGCATGATGCGCGTTATTGTTGAAACGTCTGGGGTCACCAGTTTAGAAATTATAAAACCGTTTTTATGTTTTACGAAAATCTAATTTTTTGTATAAAAAACGTGTGTATGCCGCATTCGTAGAAAAAGGAATCATGTAGAATATAAACTGTCAAAATTTACAAGTATTGCAAAGCGTAATAAAAAAACGTACAAAATTATGTGTTGTAAAGCGTAATAAAAAGGCGTACAAAATTATGTGTTGTAAAGCGCGCTTAAGTTAAAGTTAGCAAATTTACAAAATTAGTCGGTTTAAATAAGTGATTACGCTACATATTTATATATATATATATATATATATATATATATATATATATATATATATATATATATATATATATATATATATATATATATATATATATATATATATATATATATATATATATATATATATATATATATATATATATATATATATACACGGTGTCCAATAAGTTTTAATAAAAATGTTTTTCGCTATATTAAGGCAAGTTGACAAAATGAATGGAAAAATTTTATTCCAATGAGTTGTCTTATACATTTTGAAAAATTATAAAAGGTTTTTATTTATTACGCCCCCCTTTGCTTTTTTTACTAAGCCCAATCTCTTTTCAAAAGAGTCGCATGCGGCACGTACATGATTCATGGGCATTTCCTCCCATATCTTTTGTAAAGTTTTACGTAGCTGCCCCAAATTTCTTATTTTATAGTCGTTGAGCTTTGCTGTTATATATCTCCATGCGAAAAAATCCATAGGATTAAGATCAGGGCTGCTTGGTGGCCACTCATCCTTCCTCAAAAAATCAGCCAAATTCTTTTCGCACCAGTCTTGACAAATTTTTGCAGTATGTGATGGCGCTCCGTCTTGTTTGAAACAATAGTAGTCGTCACCAAACAAGTGTTTGCAAGCAGGGAGGACTACTGACTTCAAAACGTGCTCTTTGTAATACACAGCATTTACTTTGACCCCTTTTTCAATAAAAACAAGCGGCAATTTACCCCTCTTGCAAAATCCGCCCCAAACCATGATCGAGAGAGCACTCTGATATCTGGGGACAAATAATTCTGATTCAGGAACATCCTCCATACTCGGTCGTTCTGTGCATTATGCGATTGCTGCAACACGAAAAGTTTTTCATCAGAAAATACGAACTCGTCGCCACCACTTTCTGTTATTTAAAACTAACGGAAAACATATTTATTAAAAGGTAACCCTGCTAATTAACAGAACACTACGGATCTAGACGATAAAATCCTTCCCCCAATCCAGGGTGTTATTCGTTTCCGTGCCCACTGATTAGTTTGCAGCCGGGGGCCTATACTGGCTGTATTTTAGCGGAGCCTCTCTGATATCTGTCCGCCTCAGGGAGTAACTGTGGACTTTCCGGAGTATAAGGCTCTGCTTTGGATGACCTCCAAGTCCCTCCTAAAAGATTAGACCGCGATGCCTGATACGTCAGGTAAACGGTCGCATATGAAACATGGAAAACAAATTAAAAATTGCCTCGGACAATTCCGAAAACCCCAAAAGGCCTCCCCCGGAGGTTAGGCTCACGTCCAAATCGGACACCACAGGAACTCGTCCCAAAATCGCAACTTCTTCGGGAAGAATGGAGCATAAGATACTAAAGTTAAGCTCCTCTGCTGTGCCACTAACAAAGTCTGCGCCTCCTGTTTCAGCAGCCACATCGCCTTTGGACTTAGTTCCATCAACTTCAGCGACTGCCTCTAATTTGAAAGCTCCCGCTAAACCAATTAGCGGGTCCCTCCAGACATATCGGGAAAGAAGAGCCGTCATCTCTGTTTGTTGCAGAGATGACGGATGGCATCAAGGGCGCTTCAAATGAATGTCCTGCACGGACCAGCGATCTCTTTAGAGAGGCCATCGTAATGTTAAGGAGATCTGGCCCAACGCACGGCTCGAGGCCGTTCCTAGAGACCAGATCCCCAATAGACCCAGAACACGCGAATACGTATGTACTTCCACACACTGAACCATCCCCTGCAAGCATCGACCAAATCGAAGTCATAATGAAAATATATCTAAACAAAGTCAACGACACTTATGTATAACATACATAAGTGCCGTTGCCCAAGTAAACATCCAAAGTCAGCGACACTTACGTAAGAATATACAAAACTGCATAATTGTCGTTACCCGAAAACAATTACTTGCAATGTAAACAAAAATTACATAAATGTCGTTGCACTGAGGATATGCAGTATGAAAGTCGACACCATTGTGGTCGATAAGCATATTGCAGCGAAACCAATAATTTGAATTGAATGCAATCGACACTTGTAACATAAACAACTTGTACAAGTGCCGATGTCACAATAACAAACCAATAAATAATATCGGCATCGAACTTATATGCCTCGTAATCAATTTTGTTTATTTCTCCCTTGAATTTTCACTATCTCTTTTGAACAATTTTCGGGCACTTGCTAGTGCTTTACAAAATTGTAAAATTAGTCTTAAGATCGAACTCAATAAAGAAAGAAGTAATTTTTCCAGCTTAAGTTGTTCTTTTTTTATTCAAACACCTAACTGGCGCAGTCTCTGAAGATAATTTTCTAAAGAAAATTATCGAACCAATCGCTTAAAGTCGTGAAGTGCTTTTCCACAAGAATAAAGTGACAAAATTACACTAAAATAAAAGTAATAAAATAAAAATAATAAAGTGACTAAATTACACTAAAATAAAAATAATAAAATAAAGATAATAAAGTGACTAGATTACACAACTTAAATGAGCAAATTCGACACCAACCGTAACATGGGAAACGACAACGAAGAACAAATGGGGAGAGTGATAAGGTCGCAGGAAGAATCGATCAACCACCTGCAAGCACAATTACAAAATTTGCAAATACAACACCAGATGCAAATGCAAAACCAGATGCAAATGCAACAGCAAAGGCAGTCATTGACACTACTGTCCCCTACTTCAACAGTTTAGGCAATTGAAATGCCTGGACGAAAATCACAACATAATGGCATTTATAAAGTCCGTTGAGGCAGTGACGAATCTGGCAATGATAATAGTAGCCAACGAAAAAATTACCGGCACAGCAGCAAACTACATCCAGGAACTAGGAAATAACCCAACATGGGGCGAAATTAATGCAAAACTACTAGATAACTTCAGGCCCAAAACAACATATGGCGAGATTTTCAACAGATGCAGAAACATAAAAGTAAGCAATCTCAGAGAATTATTTGATTACTTTCAAAAGAAATACCCGTATGAACATGAACTAACAATTCTAGACTGGCACCTGAAAATATGGAAATAGGTACCTTTCAGGAAACACAAAAAGAAGAAGATAATGAAGTAAATTGAAGTAAGTAATGCCGCCTCACGATCAAAACTACCAATAATAAATATTTCTATTGGAAGACAACAAATTAGATGTCTTATTGACACCGGTTCTACCACCAGTGTTATAAAGGGAGGGGCACTAAGGCAACAATATCCACAAATTTGCCTAAAAAATTCATTGTTTTATAAAACACTCAACGGGTTAAATGAAATTAAATACGTAGTGACCACTCCGTTTCCAAAGGAATTCGGTTGCCCCGGTACGCTACAATGGAAAATAGTAAAATTTTCAAAAAATTTTTCCGCTATAATAGGAAATAACCGTTTTCAAGCTCTAAAAGCAAAAGTTAACTATGAACAGGAATATGTCGAAATTTTAGACAATAAACTTTACTTTGAAGAATATAATTATCCTCAATATATCGAAAATATTTGTAATTTGCAACAAACAAAATACTGTCATACAAAAGACAGTTTCAATTTATCTCACTTGAATGATGAAGAACGTGAGGCGACCTAAAGGTTGCTTACTGAGTTCGAAGATTTATTCTTTAGGGAAGGGGAAAAGTTATCTTGTACAAACGAGGTACATCACGAAATTATAACTACCAACGACAGGCCTTTATATTCTAAAATATATAGATACCCTTAAGTTCACGAAGAGGGAATAAAGTGCCAAATAAAAGATATGTTAGATCAGAAGATTATAAAAGAAAGCAATTCACCCTACAATAGTCCCCTATGGATTGTGGAGAAAAAGCCCGACAATTCAGGGAAAAAGAAATACAGAATCGTCATCGACTACAGGAAACTAAACGAATTCACTGTAGATGATAAATTTCCAGTCCGAATCTAAATTCACTGCTAGATAAATTAGGCAGGGCGCAATATTTTACGATTTTAGATTTAGCTAAAGGGTTCCACCAAATACCGGTCAAGGAAGAAGATAGGGAAAAAACTGCGCTCTGAACACCATTTGGACACTATGAATTTATTCGTATGCTATTTGGTTTGAAAAATGCTTCATCAACCTTTCAACGATTGATGAATAAAGTCTTGATTGAGTATATCGTCTACATGGACGATATTCTAGTATTTGGTACTTCATTGGAGGAACATATAACTAATTTGAAATTAACATTTAGAGCGCTAAGATTGGCAAAACTAAAAATACAGGTGGACAAATGTGACTTTCTAAAAAAAGAAACACAGTTCCTAGGCCACACATTGACAATAGAGGGAATTAAACCAAATCCAGCTAAAGTCGAAATTATTCAAAATTTGAGAATTCCAAACACCACAAAGAAGATAAAATCATTTTTAGGAATGACAGGCTTTTACAGGAAATTTGTGAAAGACTATGCAAAAATTGCTTACCCTATGACACAATACTTAAAAAAGGATAAAAAAACCAGTGAATATGACCCTAGCTTCATAGCCGCATTTGAAAAGTTAAAATATATAGTTACAAATTCACCAATTTTACGTTATCCAAATTTCGCAAAAACGTTCAAAATAACCACAGATGCTAGCAATTTCGCAATTGGAGCAGTCTTGTCTCAAGATGGACACCCCATTGCATATGCATCCAGGACCCTCAATAAACATGAAACAAACTACGCTACTATAGAAAAGGAATTATTAGCGATAGTATGGGTTGTAAAATATTTTCGGCCCTATGTCTTCGATAGACAATTCGAACTGGAATGTGACCACCAACCACTGAAGTGGTTAATGGCAAAGTATTCAGGAAAATATATAAGTCCAAGACTTCAAAGATGGTTAGTGAGTCTAGGCGAATATAACTTTTCCCTCGATTATATAAAAGGAAAAACAAATAATATCGCTGACTTTTTGAGTAGAATCAAAAACGATGAAATAATTGCACAACTAGAAAACTTTCAGGGCGACGAAGAAAACAATAGCATGTCAGTAGAAGTAGAGACGGCCCATTCTCAGGAAGAAAATTTAGGTTTTGAAATTCCAATTTTAGATACTGTAGTTAATAGGTCCAAAACACAAATAATTATAACACAAGAGAAGCAAACGACTGTTGAGTTGATATTTAATCACAAACGAATTTATATAGACAAAAATGATATCGATCAAAACAACGTACTAGATATTATCAGAAGACATATAGAAAAAGGAAGAATAGGAATATATTCTCACCTTAATGATCGCGAGTATTATACAATTCAAAAAATTCTCGAGGAAGAATTCTCTGCGAATCCCAATGTAAAATTTGTCAAATGCTCCCGCCTGGCTAGAGATATAGAAAATGAAGAAGAATTGAGAAAACAAATTGCCCTATTTCACAAAAACGAAAGTGGTCATTGCGGAATAATGGCAACCTACGAGAAATTGAAGACAAGGCTATACAATCCTTATCTTAAAGAACAAATAAATAAAGTAATAAACAACTGTGACATATGTTCGGGGGGAAAATATGACCGAAACCCAATATAACGCAAATTTCAAATAACAGATACACCAAAAACCATCAACGAAACAATTCACGTTGATACTTATGTAAATAACAAGCATTCGTTTATTGTCTTCATTGAAAAATTTTCGAAACACGCTATATGTTTACCACTTACAGATAGAAATAGCAGAACTCTTGTAAGTCAACTACAACAATTTTTGTCTATTACGGGAAGAATAAAGAAAATAACATTTGACTATGAATTTAACAACGAAAATGTTAAAGAGTTCATGCGAAATGAGAGAATAGAATACCATATTATTAAACCAAATAGTCATACCGGTAACAGCGACGTAGAAAGGTTAAATAACACAATTACAGAAAAAATAAGAACTCTAAACCTCGAACATTACTTGCCAATCACACAACAAATTTATAAGGCTATCATGTTTTATAATAATACATATCACAGTACAATCAAATGTACCCCAAATGAAGTACATAACCACACAGTATATCACGCAATAATTTACGAAAGGCTTTGCAAAGCAAAACAAGAAAGCATAGGGAAAGCAAACAGGAAAAGGGAAAACTACACAGAATCAAGATAGGAAGGATTCATTAAAAATTATAAAAATCTAAGGAATAAAGAACAGCCAAAATTTAGAAAAAACCCGTTACAAGGAATTCACACCAGTTCCCACTAAGTTCGAGAATAGCTTAATAAACTCTAACACTAACGATAATTCTTAAATTACAGATAACTATATGGACTTTAATAATAATCTTATTACCTTCAATACAAGCAAATATAACGACACACCAAATAACTCAAAATAACGGCTATGTAGAAATTGCTAACAACAACCACAGCATCCCAGTAGTATCCGATTTAATCTTACGCAAAGTAGATATTCATGAAATAATAAATGTACTTTCACTGATGAACGACAACATACATATTCTAAATAATGGCCAAAACGCATTCATAAAAAATCAAGTAGAAGTATTAGTAAGCAAATTAAAAACAATAACACAAATCAGTAGACCAAAAAGGGGACTAATAAACCTAGTAGATAATGCATGTAAATATCATTTTAACACAACAGTACAATTAATAAAAGATACAATACAACAAAATCAAAATGCTATTCTTTACAACCTAAAAGGTCTCCATAAAGCAATAAGAGATATACTATCACAAAACTTTTACATAGAAAAATTATTAATGTTAACTACGATTGGAAATCACATAGAACACATTCCGAGTTACATAACAGCACAAAATGGCATAAACGATGCAAGTATTCTAACAAAACAAGAAATAGACAATTATGAAATTAATTTAAATAAAATTAAGTATCTAAGAACACCAATATTCGAGGTAAATAATGATTTAATATTTATAATTAAAGTACCTGGTGATGTGGTGGTGTTTTCGCAAGGTAACGTGTCTAACTGCCTCAACCGGGTGGGGCTAGCGCAATCCTTGTTGAACTCATCGCAAGTCAACTCATGACAGCCATGTAGTTTGATCTGAGCGCTATGTGATGATACCTTTATTTGTTAATGAGGGATAGTCATATAGCTTACTCTGCTTACTCTGTGATGGCGCTTTCATTATTATTAATGGGGGCCCTCCATGTGGCGACCACCGGGCAACGTGTTCCTGGCACCCGCTGGGAGGCGGCTGAAATGAGTGGCGAAAATCTCCTCGGTTAGAGGTTGTGCGTTGGGTTTGGGACCCGCCACATAAAAAACCCCCCCAATGAAAAAAACAAATATGCCTCGGATAAGGACTACCGCTTTTGTTGATGACCCCCGCAAACGAAAAAAGGACCATGATTTACGGATATGCACCTGGAATGTCCGGTCCCTTTATAGGGAGGGTGCCTTTATCCAGCTGGTTGATGTCCTCGAAAAATACAGAGCTGACATCACCGCTCTCCAGGAAATGCGATGGACAGGACAGGGCTGCTCCAAAAGAGCGTCCTGTGACATCTACTACTGTTGCCATGCTGAAAGGCACGAATTAGGATGTGGATTTTTGGTCAGCAAGAGACTACGACATCTTGTCTCACAGTTCACGCCTGTGAACGAAAGGCTGGCCACAATCCGCATCAAGGCAAAATTTTTCAACATCAGCCTTATATGTGCCCATGCTCCGACGGATGAGAAGGACAATGTGACCAAGGAGAGCTTCTTTCAGCGCCTCGAAGAAGCTTATGACCGCTGCCCCCGCCACGATATCAAAATCGTGCTTGGCGACTTTAATGCCAGGGTGGGCAAGGAAGGTACCTTTGGTCCAACTGTCGGAAAATTCAGCCTCCACCAGAACACCTCCGATAACGGAATGAAGCCGATCGACTTCGCCGCAGCACGAAACATGGTAATTGGTGGTACCAGATTCCAGCATCTCGACATCCACAAGCGACATGGCTGTCTCCAGATCAACGTACAAGAAACCAAATTGATCATGTGGTGATTGACGGAAGCCATGCTTCCAGTGTGATGGACGTGAAATCGATCCGTGGTGCCAACATCGACTCGGATCACTACCTTGTTGCAGCTAAGGTGCGCACACGCCTATGTGTCGCAAATAACAAGAGAAGTCCCACACAGAGAAAGCTCGACGTCAGTAAGCTACGATCACCAGAGACAGCAGATGCATTTTCCACTCGACTATCGGATCTGCTTATGCAGAACACTCCCCCACTTGATGATACATGCTCATGGTGGACACATATATCCCACTCCATGACTACTGCTGCCGAGGAGGTAATCGGTTACTACCGGCCTCTGAGGAATGAGTGGTATGATCAGGAGTGTCGCGACGCTACCGCAGAGAAAGACGCCGCCTACAGATAAACCCTGCGTGCAGGCGCAACGCGAGCTGTTAAGGAGCGGTACAGAGAGAAAAGGAGTGCAGAGAGACGTCTTTTCAGGCGCAAGAAGAGGGAGTTGGAAAGACGCGAGTGTGAGGAGATAGAGATGTGTACCGACAAGAATGAGACTCGAAAATTCTTCGAAAATATCAAGCGCCTGAGTGGAGGTTTAAATCCCGGAGTCTCTTCTTGTCGTGATGGAAATGAGAATCTGGTTACGGATGTCCAGAGTGTACTGCGCCTATGGAGGGAACACTTCCCCACGTTACTGAATGGCGATGCTACGAACAATTCCGCCAGTGGAGGAGAATGCCCGATAACCCCAATTACAGATGATGGTGTTGATGTTCCACCATCCGACTATGACGAGGTTGAAACGGCCATTTTAAGGCTGAAGAACAACAAAGCTGCAGGTGCTGATGGCCTGCCTGCCGAGTTGTTTAAGACCGGAGGCGATGAGCTGCTCACCTGCATGCACCAGCTCATAAGCAGAAGGTGGTCGGATGAAAGCATGCCTGATGATTGGAGGCTCAGTATTCTCTGTCCTGTACATAAAAAAGGAGACCCCACAATTTGCGCCAAATACCGTGAAATAAGTCTCCTGAGTATCGCATACAAGGTCCTATCGAGCGTATTGTGTGAAAGATTGAAGCCCATGCTCCACAACCTGATTGGACCTTATCAGTGTGGCTTCAGACCTGGTAAATCCACCATCGACCAGATTTTCACACTGCGCCAAATCCTGGAGAAGACCCAAGAAAAACAGATCGACACACACCATCTATTTGTTGATTATAAAGCCACTTTCGACAGTCCGGTAAGGGATTACCTCTACGCAACAATGTCTGAGTTCGGTATTCCTGCAAAGCTCATTCGACTTTGTAGAATGACACTGCATAACTCCTGTTGTGCAGTGAAAATTGGGAAGGACCTCTCCGCACCGTTATTACCGAACGGGGTTTCAGACAAGGTGATTCGTTATCGTGCGACTTCTTCAATTTTATTATGGAGAAGATCATACGAGCTGCTGATCTAAGACATAATGGCACTATCTTCAACAAAAGTGTCATGCTGTTAGCGTATGCCGACGATATTGACATAATCGGCATAAAGCGAATTCCTCATGATTAATATGTGAAATTAAAAAGAATTTAAAGATTTCGTTAATTAAATTTTTTGGAGTAAAATTAAATATCAATGTAATTCGTTGATAAGCTGAACTATTTCTATTTTCATGCGTAAAATGACAACTGCCATTTGTGTGCACAAACACTAATACGATAATGCTGTAAATCAAAATGATAGTAATGATAGTAAATCGAAATGATGAAATGATGACAAAAATGAAATGAAATCCAATAGCTGTCGGAATTGGTTTTAAAACCGACTAAAAATTTATTTGGTGTCATAAATTCTAACATTATTGGTTTTATGTTCGAACAGAAATTAGTGTCTGTTTTAGGTGTGATTGGTGATTGGACTACTTAGAGTCTGGAAACTCTTCGGGTACTAACTGATACCCATTTTTCAAGCTGTTTGGAGGACAGCCTAGGCCGAACTCCCAATGTTAATTCTAGTAGAATTATCTACGACGTCTCGTACAAATTAATCGGTAAAACAAAGATTAATTGGGCGATAAATAATTTTAAACCTTTCAAGTCACCAGAACCTAGGCTATGCTATGTCCCCAAGACATGGCTACAAGTTAACGTGGTGTTTATCCATAAAGGCGGAAAAACGTCCCACTCAAAGCCAAGTGATTTCAGACCTATAAGTCTAGCATCCTTCTTATTGAAAACCCCTGAAATACTACTTGACGTGCACTTAAGGGGCTCTACAGATACTAGGAATATCTCTTCATTGCAACACGCATATAACAAAGGCAAGCCCATTGAGACAGCCCTTCACTCACCTATGCAGAAGATCAAAACATCTTTGCACTGCAAAGGATATAGCTTGGTCACCTTTCTAGATATTGAGGGGGCCTTCAATAACATAAACCCAGAAGCAGTCGAAAACTCTTTTGCTATGCTTAAAGTAGATGAGCCTATTATTAGATTCATTAATCTGTTGCTAAAGCAAACAGTGATAAACTCAAAATTGGGTACCTCATGCATTAGTAGGGGGTGTTGTGTCGCCTCTTTTGTGGAACTTAACCATCAATGAAGTTCTCATATTTTTACAGGCCACAAGATGCAAAGCGGTGGCTTATGCAGATGACGTGACACTTGTGGCATCGGGAAAATATTTAAATACACTCACCGAAGTGAGGAACAATGCCTTATCAATCTTGTCCAAATGGGCTTGAAACTCTGGTCTGCCTATCAACCATGCCAAAACTGAGCTAGTCCTCATTACTAGAAAGCATAAAATACCTATTTTTACCTTACCAAAAATTAAGAGAGCTAGTCTAAAGCTAACTGAACAGGCGAAGTACTTGGGTATAACTTTAGATAGAAAACTAAGTTGGAAACCAAACACGGAGGAAAGGCTGCGTAAAGCAACACCAGCACTCTATTCCTGTAAGAAACCCATAGGTTACAATCGTATCATGGCTATACTCTGCGGTCGTCAGACCAATTCTTTTATACGGTGTGATATTCTGGTGGGAATCCTTAAATAAGGAGGTACACAAACGGCTAATAGACAAGTTTCAAAGGACATCTGCGCTGTTGACAACAGGTGCTATAACACAACGTCAAAAGCACTCTACTTTCTATTGCATCTACTCCCCGTAGATTTATTTGGCAAGCAGAGAGCGCTTATGTCAGCAATTAGGCTAAATATAGCTTCACGCTATGCTCAACCAGGATACTAGCATTCAACGACCCTGGGGGAGTGCACTACAATTCCTAATACCATCCCCATACCATGCTTTGACAATAGATTCTACACCCATATACTCTCAAGGGAAGAATGGAATAGGGGTATTGTCAACGAAGCTGGAGTTCAATCGGTGCAATTGTACACACATACCTTCAAATTGGAGGGAAGGGTAGGAGGTGGCGACTTTTCTGATTCCTTACGCGTTAAGATGAAGTTCCTATTACCCGACTTTTGCAGTGTTCTTCAAGCTGAGATAATGGCTATAAAGGAGGCGGCAACGTGGCTTCGCTGTAATATAATATTTTTCAAAGATGTTTTTATCTACACCGACAGTCAAGCCGCCAACGATTTTTGTCGCAGATGACAGGACGAGGAAGAGGATGAAAGTGTTCACCACTTCCTCTGTAAATGCCCCGCCTTGCCACGCCGAAGGCACACTCTACTGGGAGTGACTTTTTTACAGATACCACCGAGCTTGCACCCATGGATGTCAGGGACATTGCTCTATTCATTAGGAAATCCCAATTGTTCCGCTATATATATATATATATATACATATACATATATATATATATATATATATATATATATATATATATTTATATATATATATATATATATATATATATATATATATTTATATATATATATATATATATATATATATATATATATATATATAAATATATATATATATATATATAAATATATATATATATATATATATATATATATATATATATAAATATATATATATATATATAAATATATATATATATATATATATATATATATATATATATATAAATATATATATATATATATATGTATATATATATATATATATATATATATATATATATATATATATATATCTACCATCAGATGGTAGTGTATACCATACACTACCTTCTGATGTCTTTACGTGTTCGTGCACCTTAATTTGCGATCGTTCATAGCCAATTTGCGGATTTTTTTATATTTTCTGGAATAACAGCCTTAATTAGGCGTCCACTGTGTACTGCATCTTTTGTGCTGGTACGACCACGTTTAAATTCAGCAAACCACTTTTCTACCGTTTGTTTATTTTCCACTGTATTTTTTTTTTTTTTTCAACAAATAGCAAATAGCAAATAGCTTTATCAAAACACGAAATTCACTTTTATCCATTTTTGTTTCAATAAAAAAAGTTGCTCCACACAAAATGCTATAACTCACAAACCAAATGTCAGACTGCTGTCAATTTTATACACTCGTCGTTTGAAAGATAGAACTCTATAAAAATCATATGGAAAAAATTCATGTATGCATATATATAAAATAGAATATGTAGAAAGATAATCTTTATTATGAACGGATAAATCGAGCCTAACAACCTTAGTTGTTAATTGCGTCGAACGTCGAATATGAACTTCTTGATTTATATGGCACCCAGATGTTTCCGTTGACTGTTGATTTAAATTTGGAGCAGAGGTGTTATCATTAGTTGTTGGTTTTTCATCAACTGTTTGTGATACGTGATGTCATTTATACAGATGGCATACATTCCGTTACCTAAGATTTTTGTAACTTCTTCTATCCATCGCTTTGATCCAGAGTAAGCTCGAACCCAGACTTTAGTACCTACAGTGAATTTGCTTCTAGTATAAACTTGAGGCGTTGCTTTAGGGAACATTGCGGACAATATTGATCACGGCTGTCGACCGTGCAATATTTCCGCCGGAGATTTGCTTGTCAAAGGATTGGGGGTACACCGGTATGTCGTCAGATATTTATATAGTGCATTAACTTCCTCCAGCATAATCTTTCTCAATGCTGTTTTGAAAGTGCGAACGTATCTTTCTGCTAAACCATAGGAAGCGGGATTAAACGGTGTCGTTGTCAGGTGTTCGATGTCATTCTTTTCGCAAAATTGTTTGAATTCCACTTATGTAAATTCCGTCCCATTAACCGTAAGGATAGTACATGAAAGTACCGATATAATTCGTTAAAGCACTGCTATTTTTGTCAACATAGTTCCACTGTGTACGGAAATTTAGAATAGGAATCTACGATAATTAACCACATGCGATTATAAAATGGTCCTGCGAAATTTAAATGAATCCTTTCCCAGGGTTGGGTAGGTTGTGGTCACGGAGAAAATTCACATTTTGGGCGGCTTCTAGTTGACTGGCAAATAGCGCATTAGCATTCTGCAACGATAAACAGAGTTTCCTTTTATAATATGGTTCGAGGTTTCCTTTTGGTGGAGGAGTATCAGGCCAGTCCTGCTGCACATATCTACTAACAAGTTTAAGTGTTTCATCATTATCTGTTAGTCATTTGATGAGATCGGCATTCACTAGAAAATGTTCGACAACTGAGTGGAAATGAATTGTGTAATCATAGGCTTGTAGCACGATGGCCCAACGTTGAAGTCGATGCAATACCATAACTGGCTGCTTTTTTTTATGGGTGGAAAAGTGTTGTAAGTGCTTGATGGTCTGTTTGATGTTTAAAACGTCGTCCGTAAAGATATTGGTGGAATTTTGTAACACCGCAAATGATGGCTAATGCTTCTTTTTCCACTTGGGAATAGAAAACTTGGCTACTATTAAGGATCTTCGAAGCATATGCGATATGCTTCTCTGATCCATCTGTATAGCGATGCGAAATGACTGCACCTATTTCATGTTTGGATGTATCGGCGATTAAGAAGATGGGTAACTTATCATCATAATGAATAAGTTTAGTAGTTACTATGAAAGCGTCTTTCAATTTATGAAATGTGTCTTTTTGTCTTTGACCCCACCTTTTTCATCTTCTGATCTCATTTAACGGAGCAGTAAGTAATGAGAAATTATGAATGAACTTGTAGTTATTAATTTTTCCGATAAAGGCTTCTAATTCTTTCACATTCTTTGGTGTAGGTATGAACTTGATGGTTTCCACACGATTTTCTAATGGCTTGATAACGTTGGTATCGATGCTATGCCCAAAATACTCAATGATTGCTTTTGCGAAGTGACATTTCTCCGCTTTGCAAGTTAAACCGTGAAGTTTTAGCCATTTAAAAATTTCTTTGACGTTACGTATATGCTCATCGTTGTCTCGCCCGGTGATTATAATATGATCTAAGTACATTGCGCAATGTGGTATACCTGCGACGACTTCTTCCATGAAACGCTGAATAATTCCGCTGAACTGGCAATACTGAAAAGAATCAGCTGGTATTGAAATAAACCGAATGGGGTATTGATAATCATGAAAGTTTTCGATGTGTCTGTTAATTTAATTTGCAGATATGCTTCACTCAAATCTATTTGGGTGAAGTACTGACCGACTTGCAATCTATGAAATAATTCTTCTATCCTGGGAAGCGAATAACGATCGATTTGGATTTGAGAATTCACAGTCACTCTAAAATCAGCGCTTATTCGTAATTGGTCATTTGGTTTTTTCACAACAACGATTGGGGCTGGCCAGACACTCGAACTAATTGGCTTTAAAACTTCAGCTTGGCTAGTCGGTCGATTTCTGCTCGCACGTCAGTTTGTTGCGAAAAAAGTAAATTATAGTGTTTATAAAATTTCGGTGTGGCTTTTGGATGCAGAGTAACGTTGGCCTCAAATGTTGTACAGGTTCCCAATTTTGAAGAGAATATTTCGGGGTTATGATGTACACATCAGCCTTATATGTGCCCACGCTTCGACGGATGAGAAGGACATTGTGACCAAGGAGAGCATCTTCCAGCGCCTCGAAGAAGCTTACGACCGCTGCCCTCGCCACGATATCAAAATCGTGCTTGGCGACTTTAATGCCAGGGTGGGCAAGGAAGGTACCTTTGGTCCAACTGTCGGAAAATTCGGCCTCCTCCTGAACACTTCCGATAACGGAATGAGGTTGATCGACTTCGCCGCAGCACGAAACATTGGTGGTACCAGATTCCAGCATCTCGGCATCCACAAAGTGATATGGCTGTCTCCAGATCAACGAACAAGAAACCAAATTGATCATGTGGTGATTGACGGAAGCCATGCTTCCAGTGTGATGGACGTGAAATCGATCCGTGGTGCCAACATCGACTCGGATCACTACCTTATTGCAGCTAAGGTGCGCACACGTTTATGTGTTGCAAATAACAAGAGAAGTCCCACACAGAGAAAGCTCGATGTCAGTAAGCTGCGATCACCAGAGACAGCAGATGCATTTGCCACTCGACTATCGGATCTGCTTATGCAGAACACTCCCCCACTTGATGATACATGCGCACGGTGGACACATATATCCCACTCCATGACTGCTGCTGTCAAGGAGGTAATCGGTTATTACCGGCCTCTGAGGAATGAGTGGTATTATCAGGAGTGTCTCGACACTACCGCAGAGAAAAACGCCGCCTACAGAAGAACCCTGCGTGCAGGTGCAACGCGAGCTGTTAAGGAGCGGTACAGAGAGAAAAGAAGTGCAGAGAGACGTCTTTTCAGGCGCAAGAGAAGCGAATAAGTAAGACGCGAGTGTGATCTTTTCGAAAATTCTTCGAAAAAATGGATAAAGCATTGCTATTTGTTGAGAAAAAAGAAAAAATACAGTGGAAAACAAACAATGGATCCGGACTCTGCTCCATCGAGAGAAACGGTAGAAAAGTGGTTTCCTGAATTTAAACATGGTCGTACTAGCACAAATGATGCAGAACACAGTGGACGCCTAATTGAGGCTGTTATTCCAGAAAATATAAAAAATACGCAAAATGGCTATGAACGATCGCAAGTTGAAAGTGCACGAACACGTAAGGATATCAGATGGTAGTGTTTTTACCATTTTACACGAACATTTGGGTATGCAAAAGCTCTGTGCAAAGTGGGTGCCGTATGAGCTCACAGTCGATCAAAAACAACAACGTATCGGCGCTTCAACGGAGTGTTTGTCACTGATAAACCGCAATAAAACCGAATTCTATCGTCTATATGTGACAATGGATGAAACATGGCTTCACCATTAAACACTACAATCCAATAGACAGTCAGCTGAGTGGACAGTAGTAGACGAATCGAAACCAAAGCGATCAAAGACGCAACGGTCGGCCTGTAAGGTGATTGCGTCTGAATTTTGGGATGCGAACGGAACAATATTCATCGAGTATATCCAAAAACGAACCACCATCAACAGATGGCGGATGATGGACCGATTGAGGACTGAAATCCCAAAGAAACGGCCACATTTGCAAAAGAAAAAAGTGTTGTTTCACCAATACAATGCTCCGTGTCTTAAATCTATAAAAACGATGGCAAAATTGAATGAATTGGGCTTCGAATCGCTTACCCATCCACCTTATTCTCCAGATTTAGCCCCCCGCGACTTTTTTCTGTTTTCAGACCACAAAATAATACTTTCTGGAAAGAAATTTTAGTCCGATGATACAGTAATCACTGAAACTGAAGCCTACTCTGATGAGAAATAGAAATCGTACTATAAAAGTGGCATCGAAAAGTTGGAAAATCGCTATACTCATTGTAACGCGCTCAAAAGCAACTATGTTGAATAATAAAATCGAGTTTTGACAAAATTTTGTTTTTTTATACTTTTCCTACGGATTTATTGAATGGGCTGAAAATTCTGGTTCGTCCTTTTTTTTTGCTGTCTATTTGATATAGCTGTTCTAAAACTGAAAAAGTGTTTACAAAATACATCTTATAAGCATTTTGCGAAGAAATATAATGCTAAGGTTAACCATATTTATTTATTTTATTTTAATATAAGGTTTTTAAATTGGACTTAAGCACATTTGAATTTGCATAATTTATACAATTTTTCCTGATTTCCGAGTACCTCAAAAAAGTAAGTTTTCTAGACTTGAATCGCTGAAAAAAAACTTGCCCTAATTCATTTCTCCAAAGAAGCGTTTTCGAGATTTTCGTGAAAAACGTGATTTTTTGCACTTTTCTTAATTAATGGCAAACATCTCGAAAACAATTTATCCGTTATATTTATTTGCACATCATTCGTAAGCCGTGGTCTTCTTTCCGACAATGTGCAGCCTGTGTCGATTAGATTAAATTTGACTGAGTTACATGCATGAAGTTTTGAAAATTATTCATTTTCAGTCATTCCATTGACATGAACAAAAAAAATAATTTCAGATATTTTTAAGCATAATATTGCTAAAGTCAGCCTTATACACACGTGTTAAGTACTAAGGTTTATTTTAGCAGAGAATTAATATATCTGAAAATGGGCGGAATCGGATGAAAATCTCGCCCACCTCCCATACAAAAGTGTGATTTGGTTTTCAATCGATCCTTCCCATTTTCGAGACCCTCTATTTATTGGCATATTTAATTATGTACACTAAGTTTCAGCTCCATAACTTCATACTTTCGGGCTTAAAATGTTAAAACACGATTTCATGACATTAATTGATGTTCTATTGATCACGCCCACTTTCATATAGATTTATTTTTATGCATAACTGACCTCATCTAATGAGTTTCAGTTCGATAGCTTTATATTTGTTTGTATTTATACATATACAAACTAGTTTGTATCTAAAATCTAATTTTCCTTCTTCATCTTCTTATGTGGCCATAACAACCGATTATCGATTTAGGCCGAACATATAATGCGACGCCGGTCTTCTCTGTTCTTCGCTTGCTGGCGCCAATTGCATATTCCAAGCGCCGCCAATTTACCCAATTTACCCAATTTACTTGGGTAAATTTCTCAGTATCAACAGATACTGAGAAGTTTTCGAAAAAGGTCATGAAATACATTTTTTCGAATTCCAACGCCTATAACTCAGTCAAATTTAATCCGATCGACACAAAAATCGTCAGAAGGAAGAAGACCACATAAAATGTTGTCGAGAAATTTGCCAATAACTGAAAAAAGTGTGAAAAAAAACTTTATTCAAGAATATCTCGAAAACCCTTTGTTTGGCCATATACCTATATATAAGTTATAATGAAGTTATATTATTATAAGTATCTAATTATATTATTATTGTGAATTATATTATATTACTATTGCAATAGAGTAACTATGAATTCATCTCTATTTAGTACATACATATTGATACAACTGTGTAAACCGTTGACTTGTATGCTCTTATAAAATTGAAATATGATATTAAATTTAATTGTTAAAAAACCACAGCTGGTGTGAGACAGTAAATTTCGTTGTCGACAACAAAAATTATTGTTGTTTAACATTTTGGCGCCCGAGCAGGGACTTAAAAAGAAAAGTTTATTTTTTTGTGTTTAAAGTTTAATTTTCTTAAGAGTCTAACATACATAAAAAAGTGAACGTTAGTGACTGATCCAAAAAATTGTGCGAAGAAGAGCCTTGCGAGGATTCAACATTAGGATCAGCAAGCGAAGACTGGCTTCAGGACTATCAGGAGAGTTGTCGGCTGCGTACATCGAAGGAAAGTGGTAACAAAAATGAAAGTATCAGGAATGAATAAGGTACTGTAAATGATAAATTCAGTAGACAATAGCTTGTGGTTAATAAAACATATATCAGTGAAAAATATAAAATTTGCGATAACGTTATTCATTGATTTACGGTTCAAATGATAAAGACCGTTTTGAAAAGTAACTGGGCAACCGTTAATTAGACGCAAGTCTATTTTTTTACTAAATTAAGAAATTTTATTTGAACATTTCGCAAGTTTATGCTAAACAATTAAATATATGGCCTACAAACATTTCCTATAAATGTGGTAGCAGTTGGAAAAACACTGAAAATTCATTTATTCAATTTGCACTGATAACAAGTTCTCAAAAGAACGAACGAAGTTTTAGTTGAGCACATATCGAATTTACGGTATTATTATCAAACGTTGTGCAATTGCATTTGTTATCGTCACTTTCTAGCCAAACTGCTTGTATTTTAAAATTTGAACGTACATCTGTGTTGGTAGAAACTTCGGGTTCATATTCTCATTAATTGTGCAGTTGGATTTGATGTCGGTTTTCTCTTCAGTAAGTTGCATAATGTTGGGAACATTTTTATCTGCTATTTGTTTGTGGAACCATTGAATTAAAAAACGAAAAAAAAAAAAAAAAAAAAGCATATTGATCATATGAATCGTTGTCGTCGCTCTCACTGTTGATTGCTAGAATATTAACAGTTTGAAAATCCTTACATTACTAATACATATTGATCATATGAATCGTTGTCGTCGCTCTCACTGTTGATTGCTAGAATATTAACAGTTTGAAAATCCTTACATTACTAATACATATTGATCATATGAATCGTTGTCGTCGCTCTCACTCTGTTAATTGCTAGTATATTAACAGTTTGAAAACCATTAAATTATAAAAACATATCGATCATATGAATCGTTCTCGTTGTTATACCTCTGTTGTGCTTGGTACATTAACATTTATAAACCATTCAATCCATTGCGCCTTGAATGATAATTGTTTGTGCATCTATAAAGATATTGTCAGACACAATTTGGTTTTTTGGTTTGAATTTTGAAGTTTAAAGTTGCCGCGACAATTGTTGGTGTTATTGTTGTGAATATACAACGTAAACACATATACACATACACTATACATTGGAGTTTTGAGTGTGGTACCAAACGTATATCTAATAAATACGTACATTGTTGATGATTGCCATATTAAGTTAACCAAAAGGAAAGATTTCGTTTTTTAAATAAATAAATAAAAGCACATTGAACAATACGTAAATTGTTTTTCTTTTTTTAATTGCTGGGTTGCTTCGCTATCTAGAAAATATTATAGGGTGCTGGTTAATTCGTCATTTTGTAATTAAATCGAGATTGTCTAACTATTTGCTTGAATTAAATTGAACATTTGGAAACAAATTGTATTCGACTAGATTCAATATTGTTGGTACTTCCTCATCTTGGAGGTCTTATAGCTGACCGGATATAAACATTTATTAAACGTAATAAATTACTAAATAATTACGATCATGCCTGGAAGTTTGAGCGATGAAGCAGCTTCTGTTCAAAAGCCGAGTACTTTAAGACAGCAAAGAGCAACAGCGCGTGGTAATATAACACGTATCAAAAACATGCTTGATAATCCAACGGTAACTTGGAATGTTATAGATTTGGAATGCCGGCTAGAAATCTTAGATTCTTATATTAAACAAATAATGGCATACCAAACCAAGATCGAGAGGGAGGATCCTGACGATGACCGAAGAGGCGATATCGAGGATCTTTGCATAAGTGCTAAATCGAGGCTTATTCAGCTTATGGGGCAATATAAGCGTCGAGAGAGTCCAATGTTGGAGAGTACACTTGGTATTACCACGCCTCAATCGTCTCGTCTTCCGAATCTGAAATTACCGACATTTAGTGGAAAGTACGCGGAGTACAAAAATTTTATAAGCTCATTCAATAACTTGGTCCATGATGAGCCACATCTAGCGACAATTGAAAAATTTAATCATTTGTTGAGTTGTTTATCGGGTGACGCGCTCAGAACGGTAAAAGCATTCCAAGTCACAGAAGCCAATTATAAGAAAGCATTGGATCGTTTAGCAGAACGATACGATAAAAAAGGTTTGATATTTTTTGATAATATCGAGCAGTTATTTGACATTCCAAAAATGACCAAACCAAATGCTTCAGCGCTTAGAAATGTGGTTGACACTGTATCCGCAATTTACGATTCGTTGCTATCATTGGGTACAGAGATGGATATAACAAATGCATTACTCATTCAACTGGTACTATCAAAAGTTGATCCAGCTACAAAATCGAGATGGAACGATCAGTTGGATTACTCCACCCTTCCTTCATGGAACGACTGCTCGAAATTGCTAATTCGTCGATGCCAATCACTCGAAGTAAATGACGACAGGTCGAATAGATACGACAGTTCTGAGCAACAGAATCCTCATAGAATTAAATCGCATAATAACAAGAAAAATGAATACAAAACATCATTTGCAGTTGCTGCGAGTGGTTTGGAAAATCAATGCATTTTTTGTAAATTGAATGGGCATTCAATACATAGTTGCAACTCTTTTGCTGCATTGACCGTTGGTAAACGGTTTGATTTTGTAAAAAAATCTGGAAATTGTATAAATTGCTTAAAGAAAGGACACTCGGTCCGGAATTGTTCTCGATCTCATTGTCGAGTTTGTCAACGTCCTCATCACACTCTGCTGCATAAATATGAGGTGCAGCAGCAATCAAATCGCTTCGATAATCAGTTATCTGTGTTACCATCAACATCTGCTACTGCCAATGATACTCCACAACAATCGTTCCAGCGTTCTTCACACCATGTCTCGAATACAGATGATGTCGTTGTATTGGCTACAGCTATAGTTAGAATAAAAGATCGCTATGGAAGTACCCACCTAGTAAGAGCGCTTTTAGACTCTGGATCACAAATAAATTTCATGAGTGAAGATTGTGCACAGAAATTACATTTAAAACGAGAATTTAAAGATCTAAATTTATCGGGTATTGGGGAGTTAAATGCGAACTTACGACATAAAGTTAATACTATTGTAGAATCAAGAGTTAATGACTACAAGTTTCAAGCAGATTTTTGGGTCATAAAGTCCATCTCGAGTTACCAACCTGAAGTTAATTTACCCGTTGACTCATGGCAAGTCCCGGGGAATATTGAGCTGGCAGATCCCAACTTTAATAAAAGACAAAAAATTGATTTGTTAATTGGTGCCGATATATTTTTCGAACTTTTATCAATCGGTCAAATAAAATTAAACGATTCGTTGCCAACATTGCAAAAGACGTTGCTTGGTTGGATAGTTTCTGGTCGGTATAAATCACTTGAAAATTCGAAAAGTGGAGCATGCAATTTAGTAAATAAAAAAAGCGATATTCAGTTGGCTTCTTTAGATGCTATTGTGCATAAGTTTTGGGAAATAGAAGAAGTACCAAGCACATCCAAAAAGTTTACGAAAGAACAAATGAGTTGCGAACAACATTTTATGAAGAGTACCAAGCGATTACCAACTGGTCGTTTTGAAGTTCGGTTGCCATTTAAAATGAATTCGTCAGCACTCGGAGCCTCATACGAAACGGCAAAACGACGATTTTTGTCACTTGAGCGTAGGCTTATGAGAACACCTGATGTCAAAGAAATGTATAATAATTTTATGATCGAATATTTGTCGTTAGGCCACATGTCTAAAACGGAAAACATAATTCCGACAGGGCCACATTATTTCATACCACACCAAGTTGTCATAAGGCCTGAGAGTTTGACAACCAAGTTAAGAGTTGTGTTTGATGCCTCATGTAAAACATCATCCAATATCTCATTGAACGATACTCTAATGGTCGGCCCAACTATTCAACCAAAGCTCTATATAAATTTATTGAAATTTCGTTGTCGTAAATTTGCCATTACGGCAGATATTACAAAAATGTATAGACAAGTACAAGTCCATGAAGCAGACCGACAATTTCAACTTATTTTGTGGCGGAAACATCCAAACATGCCTATACAAATATACAAACTAAACACAATAACATATGGCACTGCACCAGCACCGTTCTTGGCTATTCGGTGCTTAAATGAACTTGGCAATATTAATAGAGAAATGCGTGCGATTTCAAGGGTTATACAAGAGGACTTCTATGTGGACGATTTATTGTCAGGTGCTGAAACATTGGAGGAGCTTGAAAGCATTCAATATAATATAACAAAAATTCTCGATTCAGCTGGCTTTAAGTTGGCGAAATGGTATTCTAACCACCAGGTTCTCAATAATAGCGACAATGTTAAAAAAGAAATCACATTTAACGACACCGAAACCACTAAAACTCTAGGTATAGTTTGGCATCCGAAAAGTGATAAGCTTAATTTTAATCTCGTAGCAAATTTTGATACTTTGAAGGCTACTAAGCGCAATATTTTGTCGGTGTCTTCCCGGTTGTTTGACCCATTGGGGCTTCTATGCCCAGTTATTACAAAAGCAAAAATATTGCTGCAAGAATTGTGGTTGCTAAAGTTAGACTGGGATGAATCAGTTCCAATGTCGGTGGCTACAAGCTGGGAGATCTTTAAAAAAAACTTCCGAAAAATCCCAGAGATACATGTTCCTCGATACGTGAATATTTCTTCGTTATCAACAGTTCAAATTCACGGTTTCGCTGATGCATCTATGCGTGCATATGGTTGTTGTATATATATACGTAGCAAATGTGGTAGTAATTACAAGTCCATACTGTTTACAGCCAAGTCGAAAGTTGCTCCACTTAAAACTAAAACTCTTCCAAGACTTGAGCTTTGTGCCGCTCACTTGTTAGCAAAAGTGTGGAAAATTATAGAGCCAATTTTATTGCCATACGCAGAAAAGGTAATTTTTTTGAGCGATTCAGAAATTGTGTTATACTGGCTTAAAAAGCACCCATCCACATTATCAACTTTTGTTGGGAATAGGGTATCGGACATTCAAGAAGTGGCGAATAAAGCTACATGGAGGCACGTTCCAACTGCTCAGAACCCTGCGGATATTGTATCGCGAAGTTGCAATGTCGATGAGCTATGCCAGTATATATGGTTTGATGGTCCTACATTTTTAATGGAGGAGGAAGATAATTGGCCGGTAAATGCGCACTTTGAGCCCGCAGAAACATTGTCATCATCAGAAATGCGCAAGTCTAAAGCGATCGTACTAGTTGTTGAAAAAGAACGTAACATAATCTACGAAATAATTGAAAATTCGTCGACGTACATGAAAATATTGCGAACACTTGCATATGTTTATCGATTTATAAAGCCGATCAAAAATGGGCATACAGAACAACCAATTACAGCAAAAGAACTTGAGCTATCATTTTTCAAAGTCATCGAAATAATTCAGCATGAGGAATACGCTGAACAAATAAAATGTATGAAAAGCTCATTGTTATTAAGCAAACAACTCCAACAATTAAATCCGTTTCTGCACGAATTTGAAGAAAATGGCAGAAAATTTACTTTAGTGCGTGTTGGTGGCAGATTACTGAATGCCCCACTACCTTATGATACTAAGCATCCTTTATTGATGCCTAAGTCCCGATTCGTAACTCTGTATGCCACCCATTTGCATTTGTCAAATTGTCATGCAGGTCCACGAGCTCTAATTGGTATAATGCGGCTGAAAATATGGTCAATAAATTCAAGAGAAGTGGCTCGTAATGTAGTTCGCAATTGCATACATTGTTTTAGGTACAAGCCTAGATTAATGACACAAATTATGGGGAATCTACCTAGAGACCGACTTTTATCAGTGCGACCATTTTTGATAACCGGAGTAGATTTTTGTGGTCCGATATACACGTCATATAGAATTCGTGGTAGACCTCCTTATAAGACATATGTAGCTATATTCGTTTGTTTTTCGTCAAAGGCTGTTCACATCGAAGCTGTTTCTGATTTGTCCACTAACGCTTTCATTTCTTGTTTTAAAAGGTTCATCGGAAGGAGAGGTCTTCCAGAGAAGGTTATGTGCGACAACGCTACAAATTTCGTGGGAGCCAATGCAAAGCTGAAAGAGCTGAACGACGTGTTTTTCGGAGAGCAGAGTCAGAACAAAATACTCAATTTCGTAGCAGAGAGAGGCGTGACTTTCGAATTCATCCCACCGCGCGCCCCTCATTTCGGAGGCCTGTGGGAAGCGGCCGTCAAATCCATGAAGAATCTTTTTTATCGCACCGTAGCGCACGCCAACCTAACGATCGAGGAATTGTCAACCGTCTTGGTCGAAATAGAAGCCATTTTAAATTCAAGGCCGATCGCTCCAATGTCAGAAGATCCCAGCGACGGAGAGGCGCTCACGCCAGCGCATTTATTAATCGGGTGCTCTTTAAAGGCCATACCCGAACCTACTATAGAACACGAAGTTCTGACGTATTCAAAACGATGGCAACGTATCTGCTATCTAAAAGGGCGATTTTGGTCTGTGTTCCGCAGAGATTACCTCCTCGGGCTGCAAGCCAGGGCCAAATGGCTCAAGCCCCAACAAAACGTAGAGGTTGGTTCAATGGTTATTGTTCACGAAGACAACCTGCCTCCACAGAAATGGTTGCTAGGCAGAATAGTAGATGTCATTGTTGGAAAAGATGGCATGGTTCGTGTGGCCAATATTCAAACGAAAAATGGAACGATTAAACGTGCGATACATAAATTAGCACCTTTACCATAAGGGCAGCTGTTAATATATGAATATATCAACGGGGCCGGGATGTTTGGCCATATACCTATATATAAGTTATAATGAAGTTATATTATTATAAGTATCTAATTATATTATTATTGTGAATTATATTATATTACTATTGCAATAGAGTAACTATGAATTCATCTCTATTTAGTACATACATATTGATACAACTGTGTAAACCGTTGACTTGTATGCTCTTATAAAATTGAAATATGATATTAAATTTAATTGTTAAAAAACCACAGCTGGTGTGAGACAGTAAATTTCGTTGTCGACAACAAAAATTATTGTTGTTTAACACCCTTCTTTGGGAAAATAAATGTAATTTTATTGTTCAACGGACCAAACTTAGCCTAGAAAACATATTTTTTTTCTGTCGAGTAGTGTAATCATTAAATTTTTTTTTAATTACCTTTAAAATAAGGTATTTTTCGAGATGGGGTCTCAAAGGCTTCAGAAGTTGTGCAAAAAAAATTAAAACTTGATACCGACAAGCTGCGTTATACTAAAACATTTCTTTCATTGAAAATTTTTAAAAAACATATTATATATAACTTTGGGATATATGGAAATTCCCGTTTTATTTCACGTTTTATTAATATAACATCTTGCTTTAAGTATTGGAGGAAAACAATGTGCTTTTAGTACCCTTGTTCAGGACTTTTTGATTTTTGCCACCTCCAAAACTTATGTGAAAATAATGTAAAAAAATTCTTAAGTCCATTTCCATCAGTTTGAGCACGAATTTAGTCCATGTGCAAAATCGATACGTTTAGTAGGGAATGGCTTTATATAAATAAATAAAAAATAAAAAAATAAAAAAATATATATATATATATATATATATATATATATATATATATAAAAATTATATATATAAAAAAACAAAAAATTTGCGACTAACCTCTAAAGAGAGTAGTTCGGGATTAATCTTTTCGGGATCAAATTTTAAATTAATTCATATATTTAGAGATTTTCTACACTTTCAAGTTATTCGCTTTTAAGTTTACAATGATATGTTGCAGGTTAGCGTAGCTGGTTGAACCACGGCGATAGAATATACGATAGCAAAACACATGATATGGATACCCAGGTTCGAATCCAAGAAGAGAAAATACTTAAATTTTATTTGTACATTTAAATTTGAAATATATGAATCGGAAATTATAATGCAATGAATGAAAATAAATTCTTTGATCTGTACTCTGTACCCGTAAAAAAAGAATTTTTTGCTTACATGAGAATTATATACAATAAATGAAAATAAATTATTTGTTTTCGAAGAGCAAAAAAAAAAATATATATATATATATATATATATATATATATATATATATATATATATATATATATATAAATATATACATATAAATATTATGTATGACAATTATGTATTAAGACTGCCTCTAAAAAACACAATATCTGCTATTTTTCGGTGTATTTATTCGAAATATTCTACTCCTGATTCAATACACTTGTTACATCGATTTAATAGTGATTCAAACGCGTGTTTCAGCTCATTTTTAGGAATTGCCTCCAGTGCCCTCGTCGTAGCCCGTTGTATGGTCTTAATGTCATCAAAAAAGCATCCTTTCAACTTCAATTTCAGTTTTGGGAACAAAAAGAAGTCGCACGGTGCCAAATCAGGTGATTCAATAAACAGCACTGATTCCGAGCCAAAAAGTGACGAACAATGAGTGCTGCGTGTTAAATTTTATTTTAAAATTTCAACATCAAACGAACACGTGTTTTGTAAAATGAATGTCAATAAACATTAAATGTCACCCAAATGCCATGATATTTTGACATTTAGTAGAGGGAGGATGAAGCTTTAACACGCATGTGCTCACACATAGATGGCGCGCTGGGTTGCTGAGATATGGTTATACATATATATATACATATATATATATATATATATATATATATATATATATATATATATATATATATATATATATACTTACTTACTTACTTACTTATGTGGCCATAACAACCGAATATCGATTTAGACCGAAAATAACATGCTTCGCCAGCCAACTCTGTTCTTCGCTAGCTGGCGCCAGTTAGAAATTCCAAGCGCCGTCAGGTTCTCCAATACTTGGTCTTTCCACCGGAGGTTAGGTCTTCCTCTTCTGCGTCGTCCTCTAGCGGGTTCCGAATATAACACCTTCTTAGCTGGAGCGTGTTCTTCCATTCGCTCGACATGACCTAGCCAGCGCAGCCGCTGGATTTTGATGCGCTTTACTATGTCAATATCGGCATACAGCTCGTACAGCTCATGGTTGTACCTTATTCGGTACTCGCCACCAACGCAAATAGGTCCAAAGATCCTGCGTAGGACTTTTCTCTCGAAAACTCCAAGCATTCGCTTATCCGAGGTGGAAATTGTCCAGGCTTCAGCGCCATATGTTAGGACAGGCATGAAGAGAGACTTGTAGAGTGTAGTTTTCGTTCTTCGAAAGAGGGCTCGACTTCTCGATTGTTACTCAGTCCAAAGTAACACCTGTTAGCAAGAGTTATCCTACGCATGATCTGCAGGCTGACGTCATTACTACTGTTAATACTAGTTCCAAGATAGACTAAGTCCCTTACTACTTCACAAGCGTAGTTGTCAACAGTGACGTGCTGTTCAAGATGCCGGGACTCTTTGTTTGTTGACACTAGATACTTCCTCTTGCCCTCGTTCACCGTAAGACCCATCCGACGCGACTCTCTTTCCAACTCTGAGAATGCTGCACTGACTGCTCACGTGTTCATGCCGATTATATCAATATCGTCGGCATACGCCAACAGCATGACACTTTTGTTGAAGATAGTGCCATTATGTCGTAAATCAGCAGATCGTATTATT
>OY978525.1:69861253-69921253 GCA_963854835.1 Megamerina dolium
TTTCACAGCGTGAGGACCTATGAGGCAGTGACCAGTGACCACTCCCACATAGGTCGAGATATCTACCCTTTTAAGATCGGCGAGTTTTCGTGAACGTTTCTTGCTGAGTAGGGGCCACAGCAATTTCGCCGTCCTACAGATGGGTGTATCCGTCCATCTTTTCTGGAAGACGTTAGTGGTGATAACCTCCAAATTAAGCTTGCACGAGGCTATGGGGATCCCTAACCGAAAATTCTCCTGGGTTAGAGGCTCATTTGTACCCTGTCTTGCAAGCTCGTCGGCTATGCAGTTTCCTCGTATACCCCTGTGTCCGGGTACCCAGCACAGGAGAATATTGTGCTGCTCAGCCATCTCGTTAAGAGATTTGCGGCAGTCAAGAATGGTCTTAGATTTCACGAGAAATGAGTCCAAGGCCTCAATTGCAGCTTGGATATCGCTCAAGATGCAGATGTCTCTGCGGGAGACAAAGCTCTGTTTGATCCAAGTAAGTGCATTGTGAATCGCTTTAACTTCTGCCTGAAACATACTACAGTGATCAGGCAGGCGGAAAGAAATATTAAGGTTGAATGATTCGGAATACACACCTCCTCCCACCCTTCCATTAAGCTTAGAGCCATCAGTAAAGATGAGAGTATAATTTGGCATGAATCCTTCCGCCTCCCAGGCGAACCTATCAGGGAAGGAGGTTAGGAATATCCTTTCAAAGGCATATGTCGGCTTGATATAATCAAGTGAAGTTACAATATTAAAATTATACAGTATGCTTGCATGTCCTTAGGACTTTGATGTCCATTGGTGCAAGCCGGTAAGGCGTAAAGCAGAATTAGCCGCCAGCTGCTTTGCTCCCGTTATTAAAATACAAGCTGCTCTTTGTATTTTTTCAAGGGGCCTGACATGGGAGGATTTAGTAAGTGCAGTCCACCAGGTCAGTACCCCATACAGGAGGACTGGCCTGGCCTTATAAATCCAACAAACAATTTTTGGTTGCATACCCCACTTTTTCCCTTTTGCTTTTTTACAGGCATAGAGTGCAGTGCTGGCTTTCTCAACCCTACAAGTGATGTTTTTCTTCCAGTTTAGTTTTCGGTCTAGGACTATTCCTAGATAGCGAGTTTCTTCTCGCAGAATTAATGGGACCCCCCTAGAGTGGGAACGTTTAAGGGTGGTGTTTTATGCTTCGTGGAGAACAAAATCAGCTTAGTTTTTTGTGGGTTCGCATTTAAGCCCCTATCCTTAGCCCATTTCGATAACATATTAATATTTATTTGAATAATGTCCCTTAGTATTTCCGGAAATTTTCCAGCCACCAACAAGACAACGTTATCGGCATTAGTAATCACTCGGGGTCCTCTCTATTTCCCGTAGTAGTTCGTTAACTACCAAGTTCCACAGAACAGGGGAGAGTACGCCACCTTGTGGTGTTCCTCTTCTTACACGTTTAGTGATGGTAGATCCACCCAGCTCGGATGTAATGAGTCTATCTTTCAATAGCCGTTCTATCCATCTGCTGAGTGTTACTTCCACCCCGAGTCGTGCAAGAGCCTCCATGATTGCCCTGGGTTGAACTTTGTTGAAGGCACCTTCAATATCCGTAAATGCCGCTAGTACAAATTCTTTATTATGAAGAGATTTTTCCACAGTTGAAACTAGCGCATGTAGCGCTGTTTCAACGGACTTTCCCTTTGTGTATGCGTGTTGAGAAGGAGACAGCTTCTCGCTGCTTATGGTGTGTCTTAGATGGATATCTAGTAATCTTTTTAGTGTTTTAAGTAGGAATAACGATAGACTAATTGGTCTAAAGTCCTTTGGAATTGTATGGGAGTTCTTTCCAGCCTTAAGTATGAAGACAACTTTGACTTGTCTCCAGAGTTTTGGAATATAGACAAGGCAATAAAAATCTGCTTTAGCCATGGAAGAATCAGTTTAGCTACCTGTTGTAGCTGTGCTGGAATAATTTTGTCAAGTCCAGGGGATTTGTAGGGCTTGAACGTGTTTATCGCCCAAGTAATTTTCTCCGATGCAACTATTGAATAGTCTAGCGGTAATGGCTTGTAATCAAGCGGGGTTTCAGTTTCAGACGGATCGTTTGGGAAATGTGCATTTACTAACATTTGCAGCGTTTCAGTAGAGGCTGTGGTCCACATTCCATCTGGTTTGACCAAAACACTTGGAGTATGGGGTAATTTAGATAGGATTTTCCTAAGCCTAGAAGCCTCAGAAGCGTCTTCGATATCCCTGCAGAAGCTCTTCCAGGCTTCACTTTGGCATTTCCTGAGGTTGTATTTATAAGTTCTGAGGGCCGATTTATAACCCGCCCAATCTGACTCTAGGTGAGAGCTTTTAGCACAATTGAAGAGCTTGCGACAGTCTTTTCTCAAACTGTCGAGCTCACGGTTCCACCATGGAGGTTTACTTTTCCCCCATTTCTTTCGAATCGGACAGGACAACTTGAATGCCTTGTTGAGAGTTTTTGTGAGGCAGCAGACTGTGGCGTCTATCTGGTTTATGTTAGTTATAGACGAAGGAGCTACGGATAGATTAGAACTAACTGACTCCCTGAAACGTGACCAGTTTATCTTTTTTGGGTTTCTAAAGACCACTGGAGTAGGCGGTTTAAAATCTATGGCAAACTGTATGTATCTGTGATCAGAAAAGGAGTGCTGAACCAATACTCTCCAGTTTTTTATATGATCTAGAATGCCTTCGGTGGCAAGAGTTAAGTCTAGAACTTCCTGCCTATTTTTTGTTATGAAAGTTGGGGTCTCAACCCTGTTACACACTAAAAGGTTGGTTTAAAGGATATAATTAAACAGTGACTCACCTTTGTCGTTAATATCCCTGCTACCACAGATCGTATGGTGCGAGTTGGCGTCGCATCCTAATATGAGTCCAGCCCTGGACTTTTGGGCATTTTCTACCAGATGCTTGAGATTACTTGGTGGTGGTAATTCCAGGTGGTCGTGCGCGAGGTAGGCTGATGCGAACCAGCAGCACATACCTATATTTTCTGCGCATACCACCGTCGTATCTAAATTTCTGTAATTACACAGTGAAAGAAAAGTTATTGATTTTCTCAGAAGTATGCAGGCCCTAGGTCTATCTGTGTTACGCTTGTATATTAAGTTATATCCAGGTTTCTTTAGTCCACAAACCATGTTGCCAACTGTCCACGGCTCTTGGACCAGAACGATGTCTTCTCCGTCGGCTTCCAGTCGAAGGATTAGAGCGGCTGAGGCCGCCTTAGACTTGTGCAGGTTTATCTGAAGGCAATGAAGCATCCCCGCTATCATTGGTCACTTTCGCTTCCACAATAGTGACGTTGACCTCGTCGTCTCCAGAGTCCAGCAACTCATCTCCAGTAAAATCCGATTCACATACCCTGCAGCATCGGATTCTGAGGAGATCGAGTCGCGCGAGTCCTGCAGCACAAACATTCTTGAACTGGTTGGGAGCGCCTCCTCCGTCTCCATCCTCTTTGCCACAGACTGATCGCCTGCGTGTGTTTCTAGGTAATCCTTCCGATATACTCGTAGGTTGATCCTCGAAAAACAGTAGTTTATGTACCCATCGGATTACGCCAGGGGTACCAGGGACTCTTGATTGACGATTATGGTCGCCCTACGGTACGTACCATTCTTCTCCTCATCCAACTTGGCTATTCGCCAGTTGTGTGTTGGGAGGCTAGGATTACACATCTTCATATTTTTAATAATGATGGCCGGATCACTAGATTCCGCTGGGATCCAGGCAGAGGTGCGCGGTCTACTCGGGATAGCGTCTCTCTCTATCACCTCAAGGCGCGCACCCGGCCATACTTCTCCAGGTCTGGTGATTGCTATTCTGCACAAGTCGAGGGTACGTCGATCGGCACAGGCAATCAGCTTGATGTTGCCTTGATGCCATCCAGCTTCTCGTATAATAGGCGGAGGGCCGGGATGCTCTTCCATTAGAGGATTGAAGATTTTTGCTAGCTTACAATCTAACAGTCTCCAATTCGATGAGGCGATGAAGCCATCAGCATCATTCCTATCGACCACCCCCATTACCAAGTCTCCTTGAAGGATTTCGCTAAAGGAGTGATCCACATTACCACGGGCTCTTTTAGCAACTGGTTTGGCAGTGTCTTCAGATGACCGCTGGTGCTTGATGTTGCTGCGATTAGTTATTTCGGTCGCCCATACCAGTGAGGCCTTCTGTTTATCAGATCTCTCATTCTCTGGTATGGCACTTATTCTTTCTAAGATTCTCGTCGTGTGCGACGGTCCTTGTGGTTGGGTGCAGCCGCGAGCATCGGTCTAGTAACCGATGTCCTGTTGGTTGGTAGTGGCAAGCTTGCGCTCGTACTAGATCTCGGGAGATTCTCGGTATGGCTAGGCCCTGGTCTATCCTCCACGGCTTTCGCTGCCTCTCCCGATTTTAATTCATGTGTTTTGTTTTTTTTCCACATAAATCCCACGAGTATCGGAGAAGGGAAGGTCCATCTGTGCAGAGATCCGAATACACAAATAAGGCTAAATAATACGGAGGGCGCCAGGTATCCGTATACTCCGTTTGCAGCTGAGCTATTTTTTAACCTGGGCCCCCAGTCAGGCTGATTCTCGGCACGGGTCATATGACACCTTAATCCGGCCCAGGGGAGGGGAAAATTGGTTGTTAGGTGGGATTGGGAAAAAGGGGGGTGCAGGAACCTCTATCCTATGGAAGGCTTGCAAGCTCGAATTCCCATCCGAGCCTACAAAACAATGCTTAACTAATCGCCTCAAGGCGGTCATTTCCAGCTGACACCCACGGGGAGGGTTTGGAAGAGGATTTTTGCCGGCCTGATTTACTCTTGGGAAGGGAAAGTTTCTTTAGTCTACTCTCAGTCGGGAAAATAAAGCTCGTTTGGGTTGGGTTGTATCAGGTCGACACCAAAGGTCTCCCAGGGCGCAAATATCGACATGTTTATTGTCATGCGATGAATCATTGGATGAAAAAAAAACACGTTTGTGAAAGATCGATGAATTTTCTAATGCTGTGTGTGGGGACTCGTGGCAACACAGTTGTGAACGTTTGTACAGTGACACAGTACACCAAAATCGCGATGGCAGGATAGTGGATAGCTTACTATTTAAAGATGATCCTATATGCTTAGGAAATTCATACAATACGGCATTGAGAAGATTTATAGCTCAAGACCGTCGTTCATCCCACTCGCCAGATCTTTAGGCACAATATGTGGCTTTTGTGGCTGAATATGAAAATTTGGGCCACATAAGTGTTGATGATCCTAATCTAAAGGAGCCACATTATTATGTACCACATCACTGTGTTTTAAGACCATCTAGCACAATAACAAAATTAAGAGTTAAGTCTTCTCGTACTACTTCGCAAAAATGGCTCAACGAAATTCAAAAGGTTGGACCGATTCTTCAGAATGGTTTAATAACGCTTCTTCGCTGCTTTCGTATATATCGCTTCGCTCTTACCGCTGACATTGTAAAAATGTACAGACAAGTACTATTGATTCCAATGGATCGCAAATATCAATATATACTTTGGAGAAATTCGCCAGACACAGAAATTCGCCTGATACAGAAAATCGCACTTATCAGCTTAGTATAATTAAGTTCGTGCGAAGTTTAATATACATACCTTACCATTCGAACTAGCAAAGTGCATTCCAAGCATGAGGATTACAGAGACGAAAAATCTCTTAAAGATTTAAATTTTGATACCTCAGTCACTAGCACGCTTGGGCTGAAATATGACCAAAATGGTCACTAATTTTTATTCTCTTTTCAACCAAAGCTAAATTTAACTAATAAAAACACATAGCGTCAATTCTCTCTATCGCTTTTCGACACCTTGGGACTTTTGGCACCACTCGTTATAACAGCTAAAATCATAACACAGGATTTATGGCTCCCTAAGCTCGAATGGGATATGTCTGTCCCACAAAACTTAAACTCGGCTTGGATTTATTTCATCAAAAATTTATCAGATTTTGCTTCGATTTCTGCTCCGAGATATTGTTTATCAGTAATTGTGCAATCGCTTCATGATTTTATGATTCATCTATACGCGCATATGGATATGATATCTATGGTATACTCGTGTAGTGAACAAGGCCGGTAATGTTTCCGTTAGTTAGTTAGAAACAATCTCTGCCAAAACTAAAGCTTTGTGGCGCTCCACTTCTTGCTCTACTAATTACAAAGGTAAAACCAATTTTCTGTAATTGTAACTTTGATATTTATTTCTGGACAGACTCACAAATTGTGCTGCACTGGCTTAAATTGCACTCAGCTACGCTTTCAGCATTTGTTGGTAACTGGGTATTGGAAATACAGGACCTTACAGCCGATGCCAGAGAGATACGTTCCAAGTAACTGTAATATTGCCGACATTGTATCTAGAGTCTGTACTATATATGAGTTATGCAAATCTACATGGTACTCTGGACCACATTATCTCTACAAAAATATACACTATTGGCCCAAAGATAAATGCACCGAAATATATATGAAAGTTATGGAAAACGAAAAGCAGATGGCAGCGTACAAGGTGGTCGTGGCTAAAAACTGCATACTTGACATAATTGATAAATACCGCTCATATTTTCCGTACGTAAATCGTCGCAAATAGAACATGGAAAAACCCCTTTCCCACTCTTGGGTCACAGATCGGAAGTCGCTACCCTTGTCATCACTTCAGAGCATCTGCAATACATTCCAGTATATTTACCGTAAATATAATTGTATTTGCAACAAATACTCTCAACTGTAATAGCATACATATTAAACCATTTAAATACTGTACATATAAGCAAACATTACCGCATAATTGGCTCTCTTTCGTTGTACTTTCATATGTACATGTACATACATATGTACATATTAAGTGTTTAATAATTTGAAGATGTAAAAATAAATCAGTCTAATTTTTGACCAGCACAGCCCAATTTGATAACTTGGTACATAGATATATTTTGGTACCATTCGCTGTTGAGGAAAACGCTACCAACCCAACACCTCTCAGGAGCTACAACACAACACAACAAAAATATTTTGCTGAAGATAGTCGCCTACTAAAGAGAGGATTAGCAGTAAGTGGCGCGCTGCGATATTTAAATCCATTCATCGATTATAATGGAGATTTTCGGTTGCTGAAAGTTGGCATGCGACTTGAATAAGCCGACTGACCAGAAATTTGCAATCACCCTATTTTGCTACTCCGCAGGTGCGAATTCATTGCACACTACGTGCCGTATTTACATCTCAAAAACTATCATGCAGGACCCAAAGCAGCTCTCATATCTCTCATTCGCCTTGAGTTTTGGATAATAAATGCGCGAGATATTGCCAGACGAGTGATCAGAAGTTGCATTCACTATGTGCGGTGCAAACCAAAATTATTGCAGCAAATTATGGGAAACTTGCCGTATAAAACCTACATTGCCATTTTTATTTGCTTGGCTAGTTAAGCAGTGCACATTGAGCGTGTGACGGACTTTTCTGTAGAGTTCTTTTAGAAGCTTTCCATGGCAAATTGTTACTGGTGGAAGAATTACCAAATACTTGCCAACAAGTGGGTACCGTTCGAAAGAAAAATTTTTTCGGTATTAAATTTGTTATGCTTTAGTCGGGGATTGAACCCATGACCTACAGATCAGAAGGCCAATACACTGACCACTGAGCTAAGGCATCCTGGTCCGAAAACTACCGAATCCAATTTATGGGACCTTGATCACTCACCCTTTTGATGACCATTGGTAAATCTAGATGCGTATGATCAATACATATTAAAAGCTTTGGTACAACATCGGAGTATGGTAGATTGGAAGCGACGAAATCGATCTGTCACTACTCTTTAAATCGGCGCTGTGTATACTCTGCATATGTAATTTTAGGTTAGCTACGGCAAATACGTTGTCCAACAGATGGCGTTCATTTTTGATGTTATTTATTTTATGAGCTATGTCGTATTCTTCGTGTTCTGAATGATTAAATTCAATTATATTAATTTTAAGCTTATTATTTACAATATATGAATCTATATTCGTATTGAGAATTGGGACATAAACTGTGTTGTCCGTCACACTGCCCAATGTCTCCCCTAAATATATTCCAGGAGATACTTCCTGTTTCTCTACTATAATTGTTTCAAAATTCGTATTTATTTTAATAGGGACTACCTTCATAGTTCTCCCAGGTACTACAACCTCACTGGTGTGTAGTATTCTATTACCCTCGTGCAACGGTTTGAGAGGTAAAGTCATCAAATGCTGCTAAGGACGCATAACTGACACCTTCCATTTCAACTGGCCTACTTTTAGCAAAATTTTGGGGTTCCCGGTTTATTGGCCGTACCTGGGCCCCCCGTAGTTTCCCTGGGTTTTTTCCAATTCTTTGCGTTTATAACAGTCGGCGATCCTGTGTCCCGGCTTCTTACAGAAAAACATTTGCTTTCTTGACCTCCCTTAGTATGTGCAGTTGTTTGATTGCATTTACCTTGTGACCTGTTGTTGCTAAAAGGTGTCCATGACAAATTGAACTCATGTCCCTATTTTTTACACTTTATGCAATAGGGCATGTTTTTTCTTTTAAAACAGTCATCTCTAGTATGCCCTTTTTTGTCGCAGAAGGAGCAGGTAGGAACTTTCCTCTGGTTATTTTGGGGTCTTACGTTATTATGTTGGTATTTGTTCACTCCGAGTGGCATCTTGTCATTTCTGTTCTGGTGAAATGCCACTGTATTACTGGCCTCAGTCTGGTGAACGTCGTTTGAATATAATGTTCCCATATTAAACTGATTGAATCGTGGTCCTCTTTCGAACAGAATACCCGTATTTACGGCCTCCTCTGCTAATTCTTCTAACGAGCCCGTCTTACCTAGCATATGAGTTTTTAACAATGGATCTTGAAGGCCTGATATAAAAGATGTCCTCGCATACCCCTCTAGCTCTTTTAACAACGCTTGGTCTCCGACCCCACCATATCTATTCTTAATACATTGTATCGGCGTGGATTGGATGGATGGTGGATTTTCTTTTAGAAAATCTTCTAATTCCTTATTTCTATTAAGAGTCTTAGTAATCTCTACTTCTAGCTGTTCCGCGTCGGATCCCTGTTTTGCGATCTGAGTTCGCAGAGCCCTAATTTATACCTCTGCTGCCTCTAAATCGTCCTTTTGTTTTAAGGCTGCTTCAGCCTGGCTTTTTAATAGTTCTTTTAGCTCGGTTAACCTGGCGTCTAATTCCTGAATTGGTGTTAGTACCTTTCCGTGATGCACCTTTGATTTTATGAGCTGGAATTGTTCGTATGTGCTGTGTTGCTTAATCAAGCTCCACACGAAGTCGATTGCCTCGATTATTACCACGTCTAGCTCTGTCGCTAATGATTCGTAGGATTTCTTGTCCATTAGACCACAAAAAGGCAAACACACACTAGAAGCAGGTCCTGTACTGCGTTAAACGTTCAACGTAAAACACCTTGTATATACAAGATATTTCGCAGTATCCTCCGTCTGCGCCAAAATGTTGTGTACTATTTTTCCACAACACTTACTAAGTACCTAGCTCACAAGATTAACACCTAGACCTAAGCTCTTAAATATCCCTCGAGTCTAACACACTCGTTGGCTGAAATAAAACAATTATATTTTATTAAGGATACTTGCGGTTTATACTTTATTGCTGGTGTTTTTCACTTTTACCAACATATAACATACCATAATGTATTCACACTACTTGTGTGTTTGTATGTATTATATATGTTTATGTACACGATCGATGCACTCTCCATATGTATACATGGAGATTTTAGTGATTTTAGTTGTCATGTATGCTTACACAGGTATGCTTACGTAAGTGCAGAACTACGTATTGTGTGGGAAAGTGCTTTGTTAGCATTTTCACATCCAGCTGCAACTCAGTTGGCGCAATGTTCTGACATTCCACAATTATAAGTAATATTAGTATGGATTGAGTATATCACAACTTCGAGCAATGTTGGTATGTGTATTGAAATTTCGGGAAATATGTCGCGAGGCAAAATATGCATATGTGCATATTTCATATTTTGGCTCGAAACACCGGCTTCAGCAGGCTCTTGTGCTTCCCTTCCTCCAAACCATTATATATTTAAGAGTTGTTGATGCCCATGCACTCCTAATTTCTGGCTAGTTCGCTATCTAACGTTATTGGCAATACTCATTTTGACCCACGGTTAGGTACTTTAGGTATCTACACCGACAGTCAAGTCGCCATTAAATCTCTCGCAGGAACGTTCGCCAAATCGGCACTTGCCCTTAAATGCCGCTCAGCTCTTAACGAGCTAGCGGAGCTCTACAATGTACACATTGTATGGGTACCGGGGCATAGCTACATTCCAGGAAACTGTGAGGCAGATGAATTGGCGAGATCGGCCACTAGGTTGCCAGAGATCTATCCATCTAATCAAGCCACAATTCCGCTTGCAACATGCAAGCTTCTTATCACACAACATTATCTCACCATAGCCAACAGAAGATGGCGGGATGAGAGCTCTTGTGCTACTACTAGGAAAATCTGGCCAACTCTTGACAATAGATAAACTCGTTCACTGTTGTCAATAGGCGGGAAAACCATCAGTAATGTAGTCGCCGTACTCACGGGCCACTGGCTTGTGAGTGGGCATGCTGCAAGGCTCGGTTTACCGGCCAACGATTTTTGTCGCAGCTGCCAGGACGAGGAAAAGGAGAAAAGTGTCCACCACTTCCTCTGTAGATGCCCCGCCTTGGGACGCAGAAGGCATACTCTACTGGGGGGTGCCTTTTTTACAGATACCACTGAACTTGCACCCATGGATGTCAGGGGCATTGCTCTATTCATTAGGAAATCCCAATGGTTCCGCTTAACAGAGGAGATAGGACAGTAAGCATCAGTGATGCATGGTGACACAATGGGCCAATTATTTGGCCTAAGTGCGCCCCCCCTTTGGGAGGCGGCCGCATAACCTAACCTAACCTAGGTACGAGAAACAAACTCAATGTTGTTTCACTAAACCTCATATGTGAGGCACTTTAACATTTTGGAAGCAACGACAATCTTGCGGCTTATGTTATGTTATGTTTTTGCTCTTTGTTTTTAATATTGTCGGCCGCACAAATTAAATTGGCAAGTTGTTCATTGATGGTCGGATACGGCTGTATCAAGGCTGCAACCCTGGCCCAATCTAATCTCCTACCCATTAGTAGCTTTATTACTAGTTCCTCCAATAGCATAGCATTTGCAATATGTTGTTGTCCATTGAAGGAATGTAGATAAATTTTTCACTTTAGTAGTGAACGGACAAAGATATTTTCTAAAATATTGGGTAGATGTTTCGCTTGACGTAGCTGACTTTGAACTAATTGTTCATGACGCCCAAACCTAAAGCGAAGTTGTTCTATAGCGGCACTGACGTTATCCGGATGAATTAAAAGTGATTTAATTACATCACGTGCTTCACCTTTAATAGCTCTCTGCAATCGCTGCAATCGAACTTAACTGAACGTAAGAAGTTTTGTACCTTGTCCATACTCATTAAGAGAAAGAAGAATCAGAAAGACAATCATACTGGGGAAACCTACCAGGTTTGTCCAATCCCAGTTACTTTTACAGACCTACAGCTTAAAACGATTTGAGGAGTGTATTAACCTAAATAAGAATAATCTAAGAATCATTACGGGAATACTTTCAGGACACTGTAGGTTGAATTAGCAGCTAATGAAACTGGGAATCTTTTCGGATGAAACCTATCGACACTGTAGAGAAGAGAATGAAACTACGAAACATATGCTGAGAATATGCACAACGCTAATGCACACAAGAAAGAATAATTTCGGGGAATTTGTAAAAAACCCGAAAATCTCTTGATATCTAATAAGGTTAAATTTCCTTATGGATGCTGTATTTAGACTCCAAGTCCAAGACAGGTGCACAATAGACCTAGGACCGCAGTGGGACACAACCCTTTAATCGTAATAATAATAAGCTAAATAGGATTCAATATTTTATTTTTATAAGTAATAATGTTAATTTTAAGTTAACGGAAAGTATTTCTTCTGACTCTAAATCGAATTTGCATCATATTCCTTTATCCCTAGAAATCTAATTTTATACTCTTCACAGTGTTTCTGCTGATAATAAATTCGACAGTTTAATTATAACTTATGTGATTTTGATTATATAAATGATATTCTTAAGAATTTAGATTGGGAATACTTGAGACTGGGCTTAATGTCTCAGACTCATATGAAACGATTTTGAGAAAAGTCTTGAATACATGTAGTGTATTCAAGACTTGTATACACCTAAAAAAGTACATAAATTACCATGGTTTTAATTTTGTGAACATTTATTCCAACTCGAATCAACCCTGTTCCATCACTGGATTTTGTCAATAATAATTGTATTATTGACAGTAGTTATTTTGTACTAACTATAAACAACAATAATTTACTTAATCAATGCCTCTATTTACAATCACAATTTAATGTACGTCGAAAATCAATTGATTCGTTTGTCAATGAACTCGCCCGGATTTTACGCTGTGGCAACACTCTAGAAACTTCTTTTGTCGTTATCAAGTTTGTTCTCTTTCTTTCTTGTTGGCTTGTTCTGATTATCGCCTTTTCCTTTTAGTTGACATTCGTTTCGATGGTATTCGTGTGATTCACAAGCAGTTATTCATAACCATCGACACTTGTTACATTATTCTATTATTATATTTTGTTATGATTACTTAAGGACTGGAAGGCCTCGTAAGGATCGCAGTCTCATAACGTAACATTTTTTTTTTGCATTTGAAAATAGTACAAAGTTTTAGTTTTAATGTTTCTATTGGGATGTGTAACCCTATGTTTCATTTTCATTTTGAAAATTGCAGAATCAAATCAAAATTGACCTTTTTTATTCTCACAAAAATATATGAATCTTAATGGCGGCAGCATAACGAAGGTGAGAAAACCATATTAAACGGAGTTTTGGAATGAATTAATTGAAATTATTTGTGGTTAATGATGTATTCGAATGGAGCTCTATGGAACTATTTTACAAGAAAGGAAAGAACAGCAGAATGTCAGATATATAACAAGATATTCTCGCTGGGATATTTCTCAACAAAACAGTTACCAGGGCGGTCCAGAACTACCCGACCTGAAATATAGATGGCGGCAGTAGTTTGAAAAAAATTTAAAAAATAAATAAATATGTGGCTGCAACCGCGACGTACTATGTCTGCAGGATATATATATGTATATATATATATATGCATATATATACATATATATATGTAGGGTGCCGTAGCTAAGTGGTTAGTGTGTTCGCCTTCTGATTTGTAGGTCGTGGTTCAATCCCCGGCTGATGAATAACAAATTTAATATCGATTAGATTTTTCTTTCGAACGGTGCCCACCTGTCGGCAAGCAATTGGCAATTCCTCCGACAGTAACAACTTGCCATGAAAGAGCTTCTTAAAGAACTCTGTGACAAAGCTGAGAAAAAGTGATGTCACAAGTGTTCTGCCGTTCGGAACCGGCTAAAATAAGTAGGTCCCTTCTAATATTGTCCAAAATTTAAGACGCACAACAGTAATGGAAGAGAAGCTCGGCCAATGAGCCCTTTGGGGCTTTATGTGCCACATTTATATATACATATATATATATATATATATATATATATATATATATACATATATATATATATATACATATATATATATATATATATATATATATATATATATACATATATATATATATATATATATATACATATATATATGTATATATATACATATATATATATGTATATATATACATATTGTTACGTTTTTATTCTGTGAGCGTTTAATTCTATTTGAATTACCTTGTTCGATCACTGGATTCTGTTAATAATAACTGCAATACTTATTTTATACAACTATATACAGCAACAATTTATTTAATAAACACTATTTACAATCTTCTGTTTATAATCAACTATTTACAATAACACTTTAATGAACTTGCAACTTTTGCCTCTGTATCAATGTTTTCGCAATCACGTTCGGAATTAGATTGATTCTCACTTCTCAACACTGGCTCTATTTATACTCTGTTGGCAACACCCCAGAATATTCCTTTATCGAGATTCTTCTCTTCCTTTCTCGTTGGCTTGTTCTGGTTATCGCTCATTTCTCTTTGTTGACATTCGTTTCGATGCTGCCAATAGTGTCAGTCACAATAGTGATGAGTAATCAACTATCGATACTCGTTACACTGCCCTCCTCTTAACCTTGTTCGTCCCGAACAAGTTTTTATACTTCCCCTCTATATGACGCAAGTCCCTCCAAGTGCACTACTTTAAACTTTGTTCTTTTATTCCAGGCACGTTGAATACGATACACTACGTCATTTATCTTTGCTATAATCTCATATGGTCCTTCCCAATGAGTCTGTAGTTTAGGGGACAGGCCTTTCTTTCGTTGTGGATTATGAAGCATTACAAGCTCTCCTTCATAGAACCCTTTTGAATTTGCTTTCAAGTCATACCTCGCCTTCATCTTATCGCTTATCATCTGCGACCGCTCTCTGATGAACTGATGTACTTCATCCAACTGTTCCCGCTTTTCACTAGTATAATTACCTTCGGTTGATCTCGTTGGTGTTACGACTCCAAATTTTAAATCAGCTGGCAGTCTTAACTCGTTTCCAAAAATTGCCATTGCCGGTGTAGTAGCCGTCGTATCATGTTGTGCGCATCGATATGCCATGAGGAACATTGGTATATGTAGATCCCAGTCTCTTTGGTATTTATCTACGACCTTTCTCAAATATTCCTCCAAGGTACGGTTAAATCGTTCTACCATGCCATCAGATTGTGGATGCAAAGGTGTTGTACGAGTTTTGTATATACCCAGCATACGGCATATCTCTTGGAATACAACTGATTCGAAATTTCGACCTTGGTCTGAGTGTAACTCCATCGGTACACCAAAACGAGTAACCCATTGGTTGACGAATACATCCGCAACTGTACTAGCTTCCTGATTTGGAATGGGGTATACTTCAGGCCATTTACTGAAGTAATCTATAACCACCAGAACGTACTTGTTTCCTGCGTTGCTTATTGGAAATGGCCCAGCTATGTCCATAGCAATTCGCTCGAATGGAGCACCCACGGTGTATTGGTGCATCTTACCTCGACTTTTCTTAGTGGGACCTTTGGCCATTGCACATTGCTTACATTTCCGAATCCAATCAGCGACATGGTCATGACATCCAACCCAATAAAATCGTTTCTTTATTTTCTCGACGGTTTTGGTGATTCCCAAATGCCCTCCACTGGAGGCATTGTCATACTCAGCTATCACTTCATTTATTATCGCCTTGGGTACCACTAGAAGATCATTAGTGATTTTTCCATCCTCACTTTCCCATGCTCGGAATAAACATCCGTCTCGTAAGTGCAGGCTTTGCCACTGCGCCCAGTATGCCTTTGCTATTGGACTCTCATTAGCCATTTCTTGCCAATCTGGACGTATGCCCTGCTCCTTGTATTCCATAATCTTTACGAGATCTGGGTCGTTCCGCTGATCTTCTTGCACTCGTTCGGTGGTCCATGACTCCTCCGGCAATATATTCGTAAGTCGTATGTCGACAATGTGCTCCTTGCTTTCCACTCGAGAACAATGTTTACATTCCATTTTGCAAGGACGACGAGATAGAGCATCCGCGTTGGCGTGATGTCCTCCTTTACGATGTTCGATGGTAAAATCATAACTCTGCAGCCTTTCAATCCAGCGCGCCAATTGTCCTTCTGGGTTTTTAAATTGCAATAACCACCTTAGCGCTGAGTGGTCAGTTCGTAGATGAAATGACTGACCGTACAAGTATTTATGGAAATACTTTACACATTCCAGTATTGCGAGCAACTCTCTTCGAGTGACACAGTAGTTTCTTTCTGGCTTCGACAGGATTTTACTGTAGTATGCTATTACTTTTTCTTGCCCATCTATGATCTGAGAGAGCACACCACCTATTCCATAGCCACTCGCATCTGTGTCCAACACAAACTTTTGACCAGGTACTGGATACGCTAATATTGGTGCTGAACAGAATTTTTCTTTCAGCTGTTCGAATGCTTTCTGTTGGTCCTCGCCCCACACAAATGGTTTGTTCTTTCTTGTCAACTCATGCAGACTGCTGGCGATGTTTGCAAATCCAGGAACAAATCGTCTATAGTAGGTGCATAAGCCTAGGAAGCTTCTTAGCTCGTGAAGATTCGGCGGAATAGGCAATTCTTGTACTGCTGCTACTTTCTCCTCGTCGGTATGTACCCCTTCTGTTGTTACTTTATGACCAAGATATTTAACTTCTTGCCTGAAGAATGAACACTTTTTCATATTCAGTTTAAGCCCTGCTGATTGTATACGCTCAAATACTTCTTTCAACTTTTCCAGGTGGCCGTTAAAATCATTTCCCATCACAATAATGTCATCGAGGTACACCAAGCACGTTTTCCAGTGTAGTCCTCTGAGTACACGCTCCATCAAGCGTTCGAAAGTAGCTGGTGCATTGCATAAACCAAATGGCATGACTGTAAATTGCCATGGACCATCGCCAATACTGAAAGCTGTTTTCTCTTTGTCTTCCTTACCAAGTTCCACTTGCCAGTAGCCACTTTGCAAATCAAGAGTTGAGAACCACTTCGCACCAGATAGTGTGTCCAGAGTGTCATCGATTCTTGGCAGTGGATAGCTGTCTTTTTTCGTAATATCATTTAGCTTTCTGTAATCCACACAGAATCGAGTACTTCCATCCTTCTTCTTTACCAGCACAACTGGTGAACTCCATGGACTCGCTGATGGTTCAATAACACCTTGTTTCTGCATATCGGAAATCAGCTTAATGGCTTCGTCTCTTTTGGCCAATGGAACTCGTCGTGGTGCTTGACGAATTGGTCTAGAATCACCGGTGTCAATGTGATGCTTCACGATGGTTGTTCATCCTCCAGTTTTTCCATTTGAAGAAAATATTGAACTGTACTTCTCCAATACTTGTAAAGCCTTTTCTTTTTGCTGTTTGGTAAGCACACCTGCCCATTCCTCCATCTGTGCTTTTATTTCCGCCTTGCCAGTTCCTGATCTTCCACTTTTTATCGACGAACCCTTTTCGCAGTCTACTACGGCAGTAACTTCCTGGCAATGACCAATCACCATTCCTTTCTTTACAACTGTAGATGTATTAGTTGGATTTAAAATTCGCACCGGTACTATTCCATTTTCTTTAGGTTCTACTAACGTCCTACCAAGTATGATGTTTTTATTCGTTATTTCTTTAGCTGCTTCCACCAGCCACAACTTGCCTGTCCCATCATCCATATTCATCTGTGCCCATATCACCGCTTCTGATTTTGCTGGAACCTCTTGGCGTTGACATGCCAGTACTCGTTTGATGTTTCCACTCCGTTTGTAACCGATGTTCAATGGTAATTCGACAATTCCATAACGTAGTATCCGTTAATTTAAATCTAACGTAAATCCGTTGTCAATCATAAAATCAACACCAATTATTACGTCATCGATGATGTCGGCCACAATGAATTCATGTTCCCATGTACAATTTCCAATAGATACTCGTTTCTTTATCTTACCCAGAATTTGTGCATCCTCACCCGTTGCTGTACGCAATTTTATTCCCATTAAAGGCTCAAACCTCTTTACCAAATCGCTCTTGATTATAGAATGTGATGCACCAGTGTCCAGGGTTAACATGAATTCCATATTGTCCAATTTTCCATCAATAGTCAAGCTGCTTGGCACACGATGTAGTTGTGAAATGTGAATGATGGGGCCACCCACTGTTGGAGTCAGTTCACGCCCCGCTGAACTGACTCGATTTAGTTTAACGATGGATTTGTGTTAGTGGAGCGATCGCTATCCACCTTATTCTCCTTCTTTTGTCTTCCTGGAGAATTCGATCTTGATCGCTTTCGTCGTAGACGGCAGTCACGCGCCATGTGTCCTGGTTTGTCACAAATGAAGCACTTACCAGTAAACTTGTTTTCGCGTCGACCTGTTGTTCTTCCTTCAGGCTGAACTACAGATTTGAATGTCTGACACACTGCTTCAACCAGATCTGCTGTTTCTGTTTCTAGTTGGCGTACCTGTGGCATTGGTCGACACATCAAACTGGCGGCTTCAAACGTCAAGGCACTACTGACTGTTTCGGCATAAGTATTCCTTGGTGACATGACTAGGCCACGCTTTGTTTCTCCATTACGTATGCCATCTATGAAAGCCTCTATTTTGATTTTTTCGACAAACTCTTCCGAATTACCGGAGAACGCTAGATGACATAAGCGCTCAATATCGGAAGCGAATTCCTGAAGGCTCTCATTACTCCGTTGCACTCGCGATCTCAATTCAACTCGATGTAATTGACTCTTGTATTCATTTCCATATTTTCGCTGGAGTGTGTCCATCAGTGACTGATAGCTACCACGATCTTTTTCTGGAACCATCTGTAACACCTCGGAAGCATTACCTTTTAATGCGAATACTAAAGCAGCAGTCTTGTCGCTATCATCCCATTTCTTCTTCGAAGCTGTTGTCTCGAATTGAAGCTTGAAGATATTGAATGGCGTGCTTCCGTCAAATGTTGGTGGCTTTAGTTTGATTGTGCTTGAATCTCGAATCATTGATGTGGCTGGTCCATTTATTTTTAGTTGGTTGAGATCGTGCTGTAATTTCTCGAACTTATCTTCCAAATCATCTACATGTTCCTTCAGATCTGTAACCTTTTCATTAACGGCTCCGGAAATTTCATCTACATGTTCTTTTAGTTCTGCAACTTTCTCATTAATAGCCCCAGAAATTTCTTGAAATTTGTAGTTAATTGTCTTCTGGAACTCTCCCATAACGCTTTCTTGGCGAGACGAACCTTCTTGAATTTTCATACGCAATTCAGCCGAATGTTCTTGTAGCTGTTGTTGTTGCTGCAGCATCATGGTTTTCATGAAATCCATGAGTTGACCACTCGAATCTATTTTGCTCTCTTCCTCAGCGTGCACAACTGCTTGTATATCGGCTTCCTCGAAGAACATATGTTCTTCTACATTAATTCCCTTAGCCTCCATAGCTTGCCTCAGCCCCACCAGCAATTCCGCCTTTGCACCTGATGACGATAGATTCATCTCTACCAACAGCTTTTTAAGCTGGTCCACTTTTAGTTGATCAATTTTCACCATCTTTACAGAATCCCACTTTTGACACCAATTGTTACGTTTTTATTCTGTGAGCGTTTAATTCTATTTGAATTACCTTGTTCGATCACTGGATTCTGTTAATAATAACTGCAACACTTATTTTATACAACTATATACAGCAACAATTTATTTAATAAACACTATTTACAATCAACTCTGTTTATAATCAACTATTTACAATAACACTTTAATGTACTAGCAACTTTTGCCTCTGTACAGATGTTTGCGCAGTCACGTTCGTAGTTCGATTCCTTGATCTTCTCAACACTGGCTCTATTTATACTCTGTTGGCAACACCCCAGAATATTCCTTTATCGAGATTCTTCTCTTCCTTTCTCGTTGGCTTGTTCTGGTTATCGCTCATTTCTTTTTGTTGACATTCGTTTCGATGCTGCCAATAGTGTCAGTCACAATAGTGATGAGTAATCAACTATCGATACTCGTTACAATATATAATATACATATATATACTTACTTACTTACTTATGTGGCAATAACAACCGAATATCGATTTAGGCCGAAAATAACATGCTTCGCCAGCCATCTCTGTTCTTCGCTAGCTGGCGCCAGTTAGAAATTCCAAGCGCCGTCAGGTTCTCCAGTACTTGGTCTTTCCACCGGAGGTTTGGTCTTCCTCTTTTGCGTCGTCCTCCAGCGGGTTCCGAATATAACACCTTCTTAGCTGGAGCGTGTTCTTCCATTCGCTCGACATGACCTAGCCAGCGCAGCCGCTGGATTTTGATGCGCTTTACTATGTCAATATCGGCATACAGCTCGTACAGCTCATGGTTGTACCTTATTCGGTACTCGCCACCAACGCAAATAGGTCCAAAGATCTTGCGTAGGACTTTTCTCTCGAAAACTCCAAGTATTCGCTCATCCGAGGTGGAAATTGTCCAGGCTTCAGCGCCATATGTTAGGACAGGCATGATGAGAGACTTGTAGAGTGTAGTTTTCGTTCTTCGAGAGAGGGCTCGACTTCTCAATTGCTTACTCAGCCCAAAGTAACACCTGTTAGCAAGAGTTATCCTACGCATGATCTCCAAGCTGACGTCATTACTGCTGTTAATGCTGGTTCCAAGATAGACAAAGTCCCTTACTACTTCAAAAGCGTAGTTGTCAACAGTGACGTGGTGTCCAAGACGCCGGGACTCTTTGTTTGTTGACACTAGATACTTCGTCTTGCTCTCGTTCACCGTGAGACCCATCCGACGCGACTCTCTTTCCAACTCTGAGAATGCTGCACTGACTGCTCGCGTGTTCATGCCGATTATGTCAATATCGTCGGCATACGCTAACAGCATGACACTTTTGTTGAAGATAGTGCCATTATGTCGTAGATCAGCAGCTCGTATTATTTTCTCCATAATAAGATTGAAGAAGTCGCACGATAACGAATCACCTTGTCTGAAACCCCGTTCGGTATTAAACGGTGCGGAGAGGTCCTTCCCAATTTTCACTGCACAACGGGAGTTATGCAGTGTCATTCTACAAAGTCGAATGAACTTTACAGGAATACCGAACTCAGACATTGTTGCGTAGAGGTAATCCCTTACCGGACTGTCGAAAGCGGCTTTATAATCAACAAATAGGTGATGTGTGTCGATCTGCTTTTCTTGGGTCTTCTCCAGGATTTGGCGCAATGTGAAAATCTGGTCGATGGTGGATTTACCAGGTCTGAAGTCACACTGATACGGTCCAATCAGGTTGCTGAGCATAGGCTTCAACCTTTCACACAGTACGCTCGATAGAACCTTGTATGCGATTCTCAGGAGACTTATTCCACGGTAGTTGGCGGAAATTGTGGGGTCTCCTTTTTTATGTACAGGACAGAGAACACTGAGCCTCCAATCATCAGGCATGCTTTCATCCGACCATATTCTGCTTATGAGCTAGTGCATGCGGGTGAGCAGCTCATCGCCTCCGATCTTAAACAACTCGGCAGGCAGGCCATCAGCACCTGCAGCTTTGTTGTTCTTCAGCCTTAAAATGGCCGTTTCAACCTCGTCATAGTCGGGTGGTGGAACATCAACACCATCATCTGTAATTGGGGTTATCGGGCAATCTCCTCCACTGGCGGAATTGTTCGTAGCATCGCCATTCAGTAACGTGGAGAAGTGTTCCCTCCATAGGCTCAGTACACTCTGGACATCTGTAATCAGATTCCCATTTCCATCACGACAAGAAGAGGCTCCGGGATTTAAACCTCCACTCAGGCGCTTGATATTTTCGAAGAATTTTCGAGTCTCATTCTTGTCGGTACACATCTCTATCTCCTCACACTCACGTCTTTCCAACTCCCTCCTCTTGCGCCTGAAAAGACGTCTCTCTGCACTCCTTTTCTCTCTGTACCGCTCCTTAACAGCTCGCGTTGCGCCTGCACGCAGGGTTCTTCTGTAGGCGGCGTCTTTCTCTGCGGTAGCGTCGCGACACTCCTGATCATACCACTCATTCCTCAGAGGCCGGTAGTAACCGATTACCTCCTCGGCAGCAGTAGTCATGGAGTGGGATATATGTGTCCACCGTGCGCATGTATCATCAAGTGGGGGAGTGTTCTGCATAAGCAGATCCGATAGTCGAGAGGAAAATGCATCTGCTGTCTCTGGTGATTGCAGCTTACTGACGTCGAGCTTTCTCTGTGTGGGACTTCTCTTGTTATTTGCGACACATAAGCGTGTGCGCACCTTAGCTGCAACAAGGTAGTGATCCGAGTCGATGTTGGCACCACGGATCGATTTCACGTCCATCACACTGGAAGCATGCCTTCCGTCAATCACCACATGATCAATTTGGTTTCTTGTACGTTGATCTGGAGACAGCCATGTCGCTTTGTGGATGTCGAGATGCTGGAATCTGGTACCACCAATTACCATGTTTCGTGCTGCGGCGAAGTCGATCAGCCTCATTCCGTTATCGGAGGTGTTCTGGTGGAGGCTGAATTTTCCGACAGTTGGACCAAAGGTACCTTCCTTGCCCACCCTGGCATTAAAGTCGCCAAGCACGATTTTGATATCGTGACGGGGGCAGCGGTCATAAGCTTCTTCGAGGCGCTGAAAGAAGCTCTCCTTGGTCACATTGTCCTTCTCATCCGTCGGAGCGTGGGCACATATAAGGCTGATGTTGAAAAATTTTGCCTTGATGCGGATTGTGGCCAGCCTCTCGTTCACAGGAGTGAACTGTGAGACAAGATGTCGTAGTCTCTTGCTGACCAAAAATCCGCATCCTACTTCATGCCTTTCAGCATGGCAACTGTAGTAGATGTCACAGGACGCTCTTTTGGAGCAGCCCTGTCCTGTCCATCGCATTTCCTGGAGAGCGGTGATGTCAGCTCTGTATTTTTCGAGGACATCAACCAGCTGGATAGAGGCACCCTCCCTATAAAGGGATCGGACATTCCAGGTGCATATCCGTAAATCGTGGTCCTTTTTTCGTTTGCGGGGGTCATCAACAAAAGCGGTAGTCCTTATCCGAGGCATATTTGTTTTTTTCATTGGGGGGGTTTTTTATGTGGCGGGTCCCAAACCCAACGCACAACCTCTAACCGAGGAGATTTTCGCCACTCACTTCAGCCGCCTCCCAGCGGGTGCCAGGAAGACGTTGCCCGGTGGTCGCCACATGGAGGGCCCCCATTAATAGTAATGAAAGCGCCATCACAGAGTAAGCAGAGCAAGCTATATGACTACCCCTCATTAACAAATAAAGGTATCATCACATAGCGCTCAGATCAAACTACATGACAGCCAGTGAGTTGACTTGCGATGAGTTCAACAAGGATTGCGCTAGCCCCACCTGGTTGAGGCAGTTAGACACGTTACCTTGCGAAAACACCACCAGACCACCATACATATATATATATATATATATATATATATATATATATATATATATATATTTATATATATATATATATATATATATATATATATATATATTTATATATATATATATATATATATATTTATATATATATATATATATATATATATATATATATTTATATATATATATATATATATATATATATTTATATATATATATATATATATATATAAATATATATATATATATATATATATATATATATATATATATATATAAATATATATATATATATATACATATATATATATATATATATATATATATATATATAAAGTAAGATAAGAAAAAAAAATACATTAAAAAATTAAATAAATATGTGGCACTTAAAGCCCCAAAGGGCTTGTTGGGTCACATACCCAAACGTTAAGAACATCTGCACTATAACTGTTTGGCCATGGTTTGAGAACCCCTGTATATACTACGATCGACCCGTTAATTGTTTTCTTATGTAGTTAATATAATGGAACAGATGAATATTATTTAATATAATACATGAAATAAAATTTAACCGTTATTCAATTCTCTTATGCTTTGTTCTTTGAGATCATACTTTTACATGTTTGAATATAATATAATAAATTAGTTCTTTGATGGCAACCAAACCTTACACATCGCTCTGTTTAATTTCAATTAATATCGGCTTCGTAGCGAATTTGGCTTTTGTTTTTTGAAGTTAAGAAAAACGCTTCTTGACGACACATTTTTTGGCGCCCAACGTGGGGCACGATTCTTATTGCGTAAAAATCAAACCACATTTTTAATCTACGTTTGTCATTAGAAACAACATTTCAAATCAAATTGTGAATCGTGTCGGTTTGGTCTTGGTTGTCATCATCAAGCTCTGCAACATCACCAAAATTTTTCATTTAACGTTGGAAACATATATCATTGGACTTGTAGTTATTACAACTTCAAGCATTCGTAAAGTTTGCGGTTTATTAAACCAAGGTCGAAAAAAGGTCATTGGCAAACTGTACAATACAGTTCTGCAATACGATCTGCCGTTAAGCAAACTAAATTCGGTAATTTTCAGACACACACGTTTGCTTGCTATCACTGCTATCGTTCCGCGAGATTAGTCGTTGTTGCCGTTTAGCATATACGTTGCCGTGTGCTAACCTTACATCTACATACGCCTTTATTTGCTGCCGCTACTATTGCTTCACGATCACGCTTGTTTCACACTACTTCATTGCCGGTTTTACTATTAACCTCTGTTGCTACTCTATTGTGTCGATTTCGCACTTGGTGTTCTTGCCACCTAACTAGGTGCTCACCAACGTACATTCGCAGGATTGTTTTTTGCAATTTTTCGTCGCTCTCATTGGCAGTCATCGAGTCCATTGGGACTACCACTTGTCGCCGTTCAGCATATTATTGTTCTAGCCCATAGCAGTATAGTGTTAACTACGTAAACGATTTGTATTTTGCTGATTGTTGTCTCCAGTAAATCATAGTACATAAGTACATAATATCACCTTCGTTCATCTTACAATGTCTGAAAGCGACACAATGTCTTTAGAGCAGTTGAAACAACAACGCGCTAACATAAAAAAGAATATTTCTCGCATCAAGAATATTGTGGAAGGTAGTCTACGACCAGGTAATAAGTTACTTTCAGTAGCTGAATACAAATGTCGATTAGGGATTCTTGAATCGTATTTCAAGCAAATCCTGTCAACACAATCGGATATCGAGAAATTGGAATCGGAGGATGGAGGTCGTGCGGATTTGGAAGAATTATATATCACTACAAAATTGCTTATTCAATCACAGCTATCTGAAGATCACAATACTACATTTTCAGATAGCACTTGTGTCATACAGTCAAGCTCTAAATTACCCCAACTTAAAATCCCTTCGTTCAGCGGCAAGTATTGTGAATATAAAAATTTTATCACATCTTTTAAGCAAATAATCGATCGCGAGCATAGCCTATCGAATATTGAAAAATTCAATCATTTGCGTAATTGTCTACATGGTCCGGCATTAGAAACTATTGACGCATTCCAAGTCTCGAACGAAAACTATCCAAAGGCCTTAGAAAGACTTAAGGCTCGGTATGATAACCCGACACTTATATTTTTAGAAAACATATCGTCGTTATTTGAACTATCGCCAGTCTCTAGGTCCAATGGTGGCCAGCTCAGAAGTCTCATCGACAAGGCATCTGCTATTTACGGTTCATTGTTGTCATTGGGAACTGTAAATCAAATTTCACAAGCTATGCTAATATCTTTGGTTTTGCAGAAGGTCGATGATGAGACTAATCGGAAATGGAAGGAGTCATTAGACTTTAAAACGCTACCGACGTGGAGCGATTGCACCAATGTTTTGGAGAGGCATTGTCAGTATTAGACTCGATTGACAACTCACATATTGCTGCGCCTGTACGCCATAGCGCTGTAAAGGTACCCAAAGCCAAGAATGAATACAAGGGTTACTCATTTGCTTGTTCAAATTCGTCATGTTCGCTATGTTCGAGTACCAACCACAAAATACATAATTGCGATCGCTTCAAGGCTTTAAATGTAGCGCAACGTTTTGACCATGCGAAGAAGATGAGCCTTTGTATTAATTGCCTATCAAAGGGCCATCAACTGTCGAAATGTTCATCATCGCACAAGTGCAGGGTTTGCTCTCGACAACACCATACTTTGCTTCATCGCTGGGGTTCGACAGACTCGTCAAGCTCAATCTTGCCATCCGCCGTTCATACGCACACGAACAACTCATCGTTGGACCATGTCATTCTCGCAACCGCTATGATATTGGTTCGTGACGCATCTGGTAACTATCAACCCGGCAGAGCATTGTTAGATTCCTGCTCACAGGTAAATTTTATTACTGACGAATTGTCACAAAAATTGAATCTTCCCCGGAGCAAACAGAACCTAGAGATTCAAGGCATTGGTGAGTCATCAACAAACATTAAATACAAGACCTCTACCAATATAAAATCGAAAGCGACAGGATTTGAATTACCTCTAACGTTTTGCATCACATCGCATATTGCTTATCAACCGGAACCAGAGATAGATACTTCGTCATGGGATATCCCGTCCACCATTGTCCTCGCTGATGACCAATTTAACAAATCTAAGAAGATCGACTTGCTTTTAGGAACAGAGAGTTTTTTCAGCTTACTTTCTGTAGGTCAAATTAAACTTGGTTATAATCTACCAATACTGCAGAAGACGTTGTTAGGCTGGGTCGTTTCAGGTCGCTACCAAACAAATACTAACAGATTCAACATGAAGTGTCTGCTTGCATGTGACGAGTCGCTAGATATGAAATTGGAACGATTATGGCAAATCGAAGAAGTTGCTCCAAAAATCAATGAATGGACCCATGAGCAACACAACTGTGAGATGTTGTATACTGACACTGTCGCTCGAACTCTTAATGGCAGAATCATAGTCAAGCTGCCATTCAAGTACGATCCTGATTGCTTGGGTGATTCCTACACTACAGCTTTGCGAAGATTCAATTTGCTAGAACGTCGCTTGTTGCGTTCTCCCAATCTCAGGACACAGTACATTGCATTCATGGATGAGTATGAAAGTTTGGGTCACATGAGTGCAATTAAAAATCCTAACTTAAACGAGCCTTATTACTACATTCCACATCACTGTGTGTTGAAGCCAAGCAGTACATCGACGAAGTTGAGGGTAGTTTTTGATGCGTCTTGTCGAACCACTACGGAGAAATCGATCAATGACATCCAAATGATTGGACCAACAATACAAAATGAGCTTGTAATTCTTCTGCTTCGATTTCGACTAAATCGGTTTGCGCTCACTGCCGACATCGTTAAAATGTATAGGCACGTGCTAGTAAGTGAAGAACATCGAAGGTTTCAGTACATTTTGTGGAGAAGTTTGCCTCACCAGGAAATCCAAACCTTTCAGCTTAATACGGTAACATATGGAATGGCAGCCGCTCCATATCTTGCTGTAAGAAGTCTGCACTATCTCGCCGATCAATATGCATCGCAATTCGTAATTGGTTCGAACATCGTCAAATCATCTTTTTACGTTGACGACTTGCTGTGTGGTGCTGACTCACTTACAGAGCTTTCACGTATCAAGCATGAGGTAACGGAATTGTTGAAATTAGGTGGATTTGAGTTGGCAAAATGGCACTCCAACCATCAGCGTTTCAGATGTGAACATACCCTCAAGGATTTGGACCTCGATACTTCTGTGACTAGTGCACTTGGCCTTAAATGGCATCAAATTCAAGATAATTTTGTATTCTCTTTCCAACCAAAGCACTCTCTCGACAATCGTGTTACGAAGAGATCTATTCTATCCACTGCTTCGTCGCTGTTCGACCCACTTGGCCTGTTAGCACCAGTAATTGTTACAGCTAAAATTCTTCTTCAGGAGTTATGGCTATTGAAACTCGATTGGGACGAATCGGTTCCCCAAAATATTCAAACGGCTTGGCTAACATTCATCAATAATTTATCGAATCTTGCCTCGATAAAAATTCCAAGACATTGCTTGTCACCTGATATGAAATTCCTTCAGATACATGGATTCTGCGATTCATCAATTCGTGCTTATGGCTGCGGGCTTTACACACGCATAGTAGAAAGCACTGGCATTGTTCGCGTTCATCTTCTGACAGCAAAGTCAAGAGTAGCGCCCACTAAACGGCTATCGCTGCCAAGGCTAGAGCTTTGCGGTGCACTACTCCTTGCTAGACTTCTTACAAAAATTAAGCCAATTTTTACTAATTATAGTTTTGAAGTTTTTCTTTGGACAGACTCGCAGATTGTACTTCACTGGATCCAGTTGCATTCGGCTACACTCTCTGCTTTCGTTAGGAACAGAGTATTAGAAATACAAGATCTAACTGCAGACGCTCATTGGAGACATGTTCCGACGAAAAGCAATCCAGCAGACATTGTGTCCAGAGGAAGCACGGCATTCGAACTTGCCACCTCGATTTGGTATACTGGTCCTGCGTTTCTGTCCGAAGACATAAGCAAATGGCCTAAACAACCAAGTGATGACGTCAATATGGGAATAGTAAATTCGGAAATGCGAAAATCAATGTTCAAAGTAACTGTTAGCAATAATTACATTCTCGAAATTCTCGACAGATGCAGTTCTCACACTCGGGAAATCCGTCTGGTTGCTTGGATGCTACGTTTTTGTGCAATGGTTAAAAAGAAAAAAACAAATATCGTGAACGGGCCTCTTTCTTCTGATGAACTACGTCATGCTTTGCAGTGTATTGTTTGGAATGTGCAACAACAACACTTTGCTGAAGATATTCATCTGTTGCAGAGAGAGTCAACGACAAAGAGCGCGCTACGTCATTTAAACCCTTTTCTGGACTCAACTCATGGATTTGCATTACTAAAGGTTGGCGGGCGACTTGAACTGGCAGATTTTCCAGAAGGTCAAAAGCATCCTATTTTGTTGCCAAGCAAATGTGAATTCGTCACACGTTACGTTCGACATATGCACATCAAAAATTACCACGCAGGACCTAGAGCGTTGATAGCTTTAATTCGTCTTCAATTTTGGATAGTCAATGCGCGTGATATTGCTAGGCGCACCGTCAGATCATGTATCCATTGTGTTCGATATAAGCCAAAACTACTCCATCAAATGATGGGCAATCTACCTGTTGAACGTTTGACACCATCTCGCCCGTTCGCACGCTGTGGCATCGATTTTTGCGGACCTATTAACGTGTATCTTCGCATTAGAGGCAAAGCACCCTACAAGGCCTATATCGCTATTTTCGTGTGCTTCGCGACAAAGGCTGTGCACATCGAAGTCGTGTCAGATCTATCTACGGATGCATTTTTGGCATCGCTTAAACGGATGATTGGACGGCGCGGTCTTCCATCGGATATATTCTGCGACAACGCAACAAACTTTGTCGGCGCTTGCAGCAAGCTTGCGGAACTGAAAGCTTTCATTTTCAAGAACGAAACTCAAGACGTCATCGTTAAGTATTGTGCTAACGAATTTGTTAACTTTCACTTTATACCCCCTAGAGCGCCTCATTTTGGCGGTATCTGGGAAGCTGCAGTAAAATCAGCCAAGGGTCATTTGAATCGCAGCATCATGAATGCTAGACTAACATTCGAAGAGCTCACGACGGTGTTGGTTGAAATAGAGGCTGTGCTTAATTCTCGTCCCATAGCACCCCTTTCATCTGACCCCAGCGACTACGAAGCTTTAACTCCAGGCCATTTTATAATCGGTAGTGCGCTGAAATCTCTTCCGGAGCGAACGGTATCACACAATATCAACCATAACGAGAAATGGGCTAAAATTACAGCGATAAAGCAAATATTTTGGAATCGGTGGTCGAACGAATACATCAGCGAACTCCAAGCACGAACGAAATGGTCTATCAACTACGCAAATATAGCAGAGGACACACTGGTCGTCATCCATGAAGACAACGTGCCACCTCTACGATGGCAAATGGGGCGAGTCGTCAATACTATACATGGGAAGGATGCACGCGTTCGAGTGGTCGACGTACGCTTCGAGGGGAATAATTCGTCGTCCTATTCACAAGCTTGCAATATTACCTGCTTGAAAATCCTTTCAACTGTGCCGGGATGTTGGGTCACATACCCAAACGTTAAGAACATCTGCACTATAACTGTTTGGCCATGGTTTGAGAACCCCTGTATATACTACGATCGACCGGTTAATTGTTTTCTTATGTAGTTAATATAATGGAACAGATGAATATTATTTAATATAATTGAATACATGAAATAAGATTTAACCGTTAGTCAATTCTCTTATGCTTTGTTCTTTGAGATCATACTTTTACATGTTTGAATATAATATAATAAATTAGTTCTTTGATGGCAACCAAACCTTACACATCGCTCTGTTTAATTTCAATTAATATCGGCTTCGTAGCGAATTTGGCTTTTGTTTTTTGAAGTTAAGAAAAACGCTTCTTGACGACACAGGGCTCATTGGCCGAGCTTCTCTTCCATTACTCTTGTGCGTGTTAAATTTTGGACAGTTTTAGAAGGGACCTACTTATTTTAGCCAGTTCAGAACAGAGTTCTTTTAGAAGCTTTTCCATGGCAAACTGTTACTGCCGGAAGAATTGCCAATTGCTTGCCGACAGGTAGATACCGTACGAAAGAAAAATCTTTTCGATATTAAATTTGTTATGCTTCAGCCGGGGATTGAACCACGACCAACAGATCAGAAGGCCAACACACTAAGCACTGAGCTACGGCTCCCAATTGAAAAAAATTACTTTGGTGAAAAGAGGCAACCTTAAAAAACATATGTTTTAAGTTTCAAGGCGCCACGTTGTTTAATAACTTTTTTGGAGACATCGAAAGTTCACGACCTCAGTGAATTTGTAAACATGGAAAAAATTGGTCACCGTTATATAATGCAATACTTTCATTTGAAAGGTCTCAGTCCAACGAATATTAAAGCCGAGCTCGATTATACTCTTGGGAAGTCTTTTTCTTCGTTTAAAAATATATAAATATGTGGCACTTAAAGCCCCAAAGGGCTCATTGGCCGATCTTCTCTTCCATTACTGTTGGGCGTCTTAAATTTTTGACAGTATTAGAATGGACCTACTTATTTTAGCCGGTTCCGAACGGCAGAACACTTGTGACATCACTTTTTCTGAGCTTTGTCACAGAGTTCTTTTTAGAAGCTTTTTCATGGCAAGTTGTTACTGTCGGAAGAATTGCCAATTGTTTGCCGACAGGTGGGTACCGTTCGAAAGAAAAATCTTTTCGATATTAAATTTGTTATGCATCAGCCGGGTATTGAACCACGACCTATAGATCAGAAGGCGAACACACTAATCACTGAGCTACGGCTCCCATATATATATAATATATATGTATATATATAATATATATATATATATAATATATGTATATATATAATATATGTATATATAATATATGTATATATATATAATATATATATGTATATATATATAATATATATGTATATATATGTATATATATGTATATATATATATATATATATATATATATATATATATATATATATATATATATACTAATACTGTTGTAGGTGCCGTAGCTCAGTGGTCTATAATAATAAATATTACAAAATATTATTATATTAAACAGAAAATCCACTCCCGCTGATTTCTGGTTATTCCTTTTAAAATTTTGTATACTGGAAAGTGAGAATTCTCTTAGCATATATGTCTAAGTAATATTTATTATATAGACATTACGTATTTATTTCATTTAATTTTTTTAAAAACATAACATCTTATTTTATATTACAATTGAAATTATTTACAAAAAATTTATATATAATAATATCATTAACTGAGAAATAAAAATACGTTATCAATATCCAGTACGCATGTGCAATCAATTCTTATTCTATCCATATATGTACATACGCACATACATATCTGCAACATAAAGGGTTATCCATTTCGCGGTTTCAAAAGTATAGGGCTAGAATTCGACATCTGTCAAACTGAGTTGTTAAAACAATTTCTTTCTTTTTCAGTTCAAAGTCTGACATTTGCGAAAATGTCGAATTAACTCGGGCATTAACTGCAGCTAATCCGCATAAACTCTATGAGTTAATTCTCAAAATAAAAGAGGATTACGGGAATTTGCTATGGCAACACTGCTGAAAATTGTCTATTGTGAATTTTTCTCCATCCATTTTACAAAATATTAGGTGTGTTCGCTATCAAAAAACTTTCAACAATTGTTAACAGTTTTCAACATGAAAAGTGTTGGCGAACAAATAAATCCAGCTGTCAATTACGAACGGTGAATGTCAATTTACAAGTTTCTGAAAGTTTTCAGTTCACGGCACATTATGGCGTATTTTGCATTTGGATCTACACCTACATCCATATAAAATCCAGCTCACACAACAACTGAAGCCAGCTGACCATTCACAACGTCGTAGATACGTCGAATGGGTGCTTGAACAACAGACGGTGGACGGCGATTTTTCGAACAAAATTTTCTTCAGCGACGAAGCACATTTCTCACTCGGTGGGTATGTTAACAAACAAAATTGTCGTATTTGGGGTTCTGAGAATCCTCAAGTAATTGAAGAGAGGCCACTACATCCACAAAAAGTCACTGCTTGGTGCGCTCTTTGGTCCGGAGGTGTGATTGGACCTTACTTCTTCGAAAACGACGATGGAACGACAGTCACCGTCAATTCGGAGCGTTATGGTCATATGATAACCGACTTTTTTTTGCCTGCTATTGAAGAATACGACTTAGAGAATATGTGGTTTCAACAAGACGGTGCCACATGCCACACAACTCGAGCGAATATGGCTTTATTGCAAGAGAAATTTTCTGGCCGCGTAATTTCTCGTCGTGGCGATATCAAGTGGCCACCAAGATCATGCGATTTGACACCGCTTGAGTTTTTTTGTGGGGCTACGCGAAAGACCATGTTTATGCAGATAAACCTTTAACTCTTGAACACCTAAAAACCAACATTCGTCACGTTATGGCTGAGATACCGCCCAATATGTGTCAAAAAGTGGTCGAAAATTACCTCAAAAGAATCGATGCTTGCAACAATTCGCGTGGTGCTCATTTAAATGATGTAGTATTTCACACATAATGTTAACGTTCAAACTTTATAACAAAAAAGAAATATCATGATAAAAAATATTTTATATGTGTTTTATATACATTTACTTTTGAAACCGCAAAATGGATAACCCTTTACAAACAATCAAACTCTCTCAATTTCGTTTCTTTCTATTTGCCAATGTAAAAAATATATGTACGTATGCGCAGCAAAATACTATATTTTCATTGATAATTGCACTCAATTGGCAACACAGCACCAGTATTAGCGTATCCAGTACCTGGTCAAAAGTTTGCGTTGGTCGCATATGCGAGTGGCTATGGAATGAATAGGTTGTGTGCTCTCTCAGAACACAGATGGTAAAAAATGTGATAGCATACTACATTAAAACCCTGTTAAAGCCAGAAAGAAACTACTGTGGCACTCGAAAAGGGGTTGCTCGCATTATTGGAATGTGTAAAGCGTTTCCAATAAGTACCTGTACGGTTAGTCATTTCACCTACGTACTGACCACGCAGAGTTAAGGTGGTTATTACATTTTAAAAATCCAGAAGGACAATTAGCGCGCTGGAATAAACGGCTGCAGATTTATGACAATAGAGCATCGTAAAGGATGGCATCATGGTAACGCGGATGCTCTATTTCGTCGTCCTTCTAAAATGGGATGCAAACATTGTTCTCGAGTAGACAGCAAGGATCACATTGTCGACATACGACTTACGAAGATCTTGCGAGACGAGTGATGAATTACAGAACGAGTAAAAGAAGATCAGTGGGACGATCCAGCAGGGCATACGTCCAGTCCGCAAGAAATGGCTAATGAGAGTCCAGTAGCAAAAGCATGCTGGGAACAATGGCAAACCCTGCACGAGATGGATGTCTATTTCGATCATGATAAAGTAAAGATGGAAAAATCACGAATGATCTTCTAGTGGTATCCAGATCAAGAATAGACAAAGTGATAACTTAGTATTACAATGGTTTCAGCGGAGAGCATTTTGGCATCACCAGAACCGTCCAGAAAAAAATAAATGATTATATTTGGTTGGATGCCATGACTGTGTCACTGATTGGATTCGGAAGTGTAAATAGAAGAGAAGTTAAGTAAGCTAGGGAAGTTTTTTTCTCAACACGCAATACCGAAACGAGAACATCACATAAAGCACAGAACACACAACCACACAACGCAGACACATGATGTTATTAACCTTTTTTTTATTTGGGCGCCATTATTAATGAGATGTTCAGGGCCGCGGATCTGAAACCGTTGAGACAGCACAATGAACAGACAACAAAGACTATCTACACATAGATCAGCTACATGAGAGTAAGAAGACCTACACATACACAAACACACACACAGATGTTCACCACGACTCACTTTACGAACGCAATCGACGCAACCGTCTCACCTCCTTCACTACTCGTATGGTGTCCTCTTCCAGCAGTTTGGGCGGATTGCTGGAACCATAGCAATCCCCTAAGAAGAAGTGATGCTACGTTGTCTACTCCATCAGCAAATATTTATTCCCCCCGTTTTACCAAAAAAAAAAGGACTTACAACATGGCACGCAGTAACATGACCTTAATGATAATTTTTATTACAATAAATAAGAAAATAAATAAATAGTTAACCAATAATTAAATTAATGATTATATAGCACTTTATCAAATAACCAAATAATTGACTAAATAATTAAATAAATATATAAAAGATATTACAAATAAAAGCTAAATTATAATATGAGAAAAAGGATTGAATTGAATAAATAAATATAAATTTATACGTAATTAAGGCCGCATAAAATTATTAAGAATCGCATAAAAAAGGGTTATTTATAAAACACCACTGGCGAAATATTTCGCATATACGACCGATTCTCACGCAACATTTTTTTTTTCTTGTTCTATATTTCTCTTTTGGCAACCCAAATCCTTACTTACTGACAAAGTACCTCAGGGCTAGGAGTCGTTGCCTTCTAGTCACAAAAAATAAGATAACTTAACCGGCCAAAGTATTAAAATTAAGATGTACACCACAAACCACCATGGTATGAGTTACACTCATACCGTGGTCGAAATTTCGAATCAATTGTATTCCAAGAGATGTGCCGTATGTTGGGTATATACAAAACTCGTACAACACATTTGCATCCACAATCTGATGGCATGGTAGAATGATTCAACCGTACGTTGGAGGAATATTTGAGAAAATTTGTAGATAAATACCAAAGATACTGGGATGTACATATACCAGTGTTCCTCATGGCATATCGATGCGCACAACATGATACGCACCAGCAATGGCAATTTTTGAAACGGGTCAGCTGATTTAAAATTTGGAGTTATAACACCAAAGAGATCAACCGAAGTTAACTATACTAGCGAAAAACGGGAACAGTTGGATGAAGTACATCAGTTCATCAGAGAGCGGTTGCAGATGATAAGCGATAAGATGAAGGCCAGGTATGACTGGAAAGCAAATTTAAAAGGGTTCTACGAAGGAGAGTTTGTAATGCTTCATAATCCACAACAAAAAAAAGGCCTGTCTCCTAAACTACAGACTCATTGGAAAGGACCATATGAGATTATAGCAAAGATAAATGACGTTACACTACGTATTCAATAAAATACGGAATAAAGAGCAAAGTTTGAAGTAATGCACTTGGAGCGACTTGTGCCATACCGGGGGGAAGTATAAAAACTTGTTCGGGTCTAACAAGGTTAAGGGGAGGGCAGTGTAACGAGTATCGATGGTTGGTTACTCATCACTATTGTGACTGACACGAATGTTGGACAGAACAAGCCAACGAGATAGGAAGAGAAGAATCTCGATAAAGGAAGATTTTGTGGTGTTGCCAATAGAGTATAAATAGAGCCAGTGTTGAGAAGGAAAATCAATCTAATTCCGAATGTGATTGCGAAAACATTGATACAGAGGCAAAAGTTGCAAGTGCATTAGAGTGTTATTGTAAATAGTTGATTGTAAACAGAGTTGATTGTAAATAGAGTTTATTAAATAAATTGTTACTGTATATAGTTGTATAAAATAAGTGTTGCAGTTATTAATAACAGAATCCAGTGATCGAACAAGGTTAAATCAAATATAATTAAACGCTCACAAAATAAGAACGTACCAAAATATTTAACACAAAATCAAAAAAATTGTTTATTTATGATTTTAATTTAGTTTACAAATTTCTAGAATATAACACCAGCGTTGTCAAGTAACTAAAGAGAAATTATAAGCCTTAAATTATAAGCAATGGTGTTATTTTGCAATTCGCTTGTGAAGATTGCAGCTAATATGTAAAACTGAAAATTTCTTTATAAAATTACATGAAATACAAACTATCAGATGATATACAGTTTTTATGTATTCATAATACGAGTTGAATTTGCTTAACATATTCACAATGATAGATCTAACCGAATGTTATGGTATTGTTACGCTTTTATTCTGTGAGCGTTTAATTATATATGAATTACCTTGTTCGATCACTGGATTCTGTTAATAATAACTGCAACACTTATTTTATACAACTATATACTTTTATACAACTATATACAGCAACAATTTATTTAATAAACTCTATTTACAATCAACTCTGTTTACAATCTATTTACAATAACACTTTAATGTACTTGCAACTTTCGCCTCTGTATCGATGTTTGCGCAATTACGTTCGGGATTAGATTGATTCTCACTTGTCAACACTGGCTCTATTTATACTCTGTTGGTAACACCCCAGAATCTTCGATTATCGAGATTCTTCTCTTTCTTTCTCGTTGGCTTGTTCTGGTTATCGCTTATTTCTTTTTGTTGACATTCGGTTCGATGCTGCCAATAGTGTCAGTCACAATAGTGATGAGTAACCAACCATCGATACTCGTTACAGTATGTTCATGACAACCGTAAACACGAATTTATAGACGTTTGTAGTCATATGCATGTATTCTGTTACTATGAAATATAGTTTCTAGCGGAATGCGTGTTCTGAAAATTATATTATTTACGGTGTAATTATATGTGTATGGCTGTTACTTTGTTAAAATTGAAGAGAATTACATACATGTAGGAGATTAGCAAAACGCGTGCCAATATTATGGAAATAGCCACAACTAAGTATGGGGGTACATCCGCTTGGAGGTTTCAACTAACTTTTAACTAGCAATAAATAAACTAGCAAAATTATTCCGAATCAAAATGTTTTCCATGATTGAGGAGTTGTGTTTAGCATTTAGATTCTAAAGAAGAAATAAAATTACATTTAGAGTAGCATTTAGGCAAAATGGGCTGAATGCGCATTTATGGCTCCGAATGAACATAGCTAAAGCTATGCATCCTTTATTGTAAACGAAAGTGTTACTTCAGAGTATCAGGTGGTTAGTTATTCTACTGTTAACGCTACGCCTTCACAAGAAAAATTTAGACAAGACAATTGAGAATATGTATTAGTTGTCAAAGATAAAATTTGATTGTGTAATATAGGTGTCCAGAAAATCGTCGTTAGTATCGTTTCGTTATAGTTTCTTGCTTTGATTTGGTTTTGTTTTTGCCATGTCACCTAATTGTTTAAATTTACTGTCTTCGAATAATCAAACACAGTGGCGAAGACAATGAGAGATGTGTGAATGGAATAGTTTCAAACTGTGAATGTATTGCTATTGTCATGCCAAATGTGTATTGTATAAGCTACAAGTCTTGGCACAGTTAACCGGACATCGTGGAAACGTCTAATTTGCCAAAAGTGTAAAGTTCCAATAGTATCATTTGCCTCCACGATCCTTTCGTTAGCATGTATGGGGCCCTTTTGAATTTAAAGAGTTAAAAATACAACCATGTAAAATAATTATATAGATTTACTCAATCTGTTTCAAAATACAATAATTTTTGTTCTAAGAATTTTTATATAGTGATAAAAGCAAAGAATGGCGGACGATAACGAAACTTCACTGGACAAACAACTTGAAGAAAATGAAGGTGGAAGGTCTGAGAAAATGTTTACATTAAAGAAGTGGAATGCAGTAGCTATGTGGAGTTGGGATGTTGAATGTGACATTTGTGCGATTTGCCGGGTTCAGGTGATGGGTGAGTTAACGATAACACTAATTCAAATTGGTAGCAATTTTTGGAATATAGGATTCGGTTATCTAAAGGTAAAAGGTAGTGATGAATGGATCAATGAATAGATCAATGCTGCCACTAGAATAATAGAGAATCCCTACTATCTTTAAATCCATGATATTTCGTAAAAACAATCCTGATGAATGTAAAGAAATTCATTTTGCATTACATTCATTCATAATATAAAAAAAACATGATTACCTAGTAATTACAATTGTTTCGATGAATGCAAAATTTAAATGTAATTTTTTAATATGATATATATCAGTATAATTATTGTAGAATTCAAATCAGACTAGTAGTGCGGAAAATTCTCTCTAGGACCAGTAAAGCATTTGTAATTTTAGTCCGATTGGAAATTAGAATCTGCAATTAATATAAGCCTCAATTGAACAATCTATATAAAAAAATGAGGAACAAGTGCAGAATATATAATATTAATAATAAGAAATATTTACTTCTATATCAAATTATAAAAAATATATTATAAAAAAAATATCTATGCGCTTTCAGGATTTCAGCATCTATTGATATTAGTGTATTACAATAATTATACTATATTTATATTTAAAAGAATATTGATTATTTTTGCAAAATATGATCTTCCGAAATGTACCAGGTTTTGTTAAAATTTCCGAAAATATGTACTGTTAATCCTTGTACACTCTTCCGGAGATGTTTAATAAAGGGGTCTGCGGGATAATATATTGGACATGATTGGAAGTTATGCAGATGTGTTAGGCCGGTATGGCATGCTCTAAATCTTATATTCTTCTATAACATTTGTTCGTTAATGATTGGTTGATATGTTGAAGCTTTTCCAGTTCTATATATGGTTTATTGCAATGTTGATAATTTGAAATTGCAATTTTTCCCGCAGAGAAAAGATGTTGATTGTGTACATTAGATCTAGTAGTATACTTACTTAACTTATGTGGCCATTACAACAGATAATCGATTTAGGCCGAATCTAGCATGCTTCGTCATCCAACTCATTTCCAGTACTTGATCTTTCAATCGGAAGAGGTCTCCCTCTACTGCATCGTCCACCGAATATAACACCTTCGTAGCCGGAGCGTGTTCTTCCATTCGCTCCACATGGCCTAGCCAACGCAGCCGCTGAGTTATAATATGCTTTACTATGTCGGTGTCTGCATACAGCCTATACAGCTCATGGTTGTACCTTATTCGATACTCGCCACCAACTCAAATAGATCCAAAGATCTTGCGTAAAACTTTTCTCTCGTAAGCTGCGAGCATTCTCTCATCTGAGGTGAGAATTGTCTAAGCTTCGGTGCAATATGTATGATGATAGACTTGTAGAGTGTGGTTTTCATTGCTCGAGATAGGGCCTGACTTCTCAATTGCTTACACCTGTTAGCAAGAGTGATTCTTCGTAGTATATCCAAGCTGACGTCATTACTGGCGTTAATGCTGGTTCTAAGATAGTCTTTCACTACTTCAAAAGGGTAGTGATCAACAGTGACGTGCTGTCCAAGTCGCCTGGACTCTTTGTTTGTTGACTCAGTCTTGCCCTCGTTTACAGTAAGACCCATTCTATTCATTCTGGAAAGACGAACGAGTTTAGCAGGAATACTGAACTCAGACGTTGTTGTGTAAAGGTAATCCCTTACCAGACTGTCGAAAGCGGCTTTATAATCAACAAAGAGATGATCTGTTTCTCTTTGGTGTTCTCCAGTGTGAAAATCTGGTGTATGGTAAATTTACCATGTCTAAAACCACACTGATAAGGTCCAATCAGGTTGTTAAGCATAGGTTTTAATCTTTCACACAGTACCTCGATAGGACTATGTATGGGATGCTCAGAAGACTTATACCATGGTAATTGGCGCAAATTGAGGGGTCTCCTTTCTTATGCACGGGACAAAGAACAAAGAAAAATTTTCGAGTCTCATTCCTGCCTATCTCTATCTCCTTACAATCGTGTCTTTCCTAATCTCTTCTGGATCCTGATAATACGGCTCTCCGCGCTCCTCATCTCTATGTACCGTTTTTTAACAGCTCACGTAGCACCTGCACGCGAGCTTTATTACACAATTTTGTTTAATTTGATATTATTATTTATTTAATATTAAATTAAATGCAATAAATAGCCATAAAATTCCAAATTTTTCATTATCCTATTATGTAAAAAATTGTTTATATTCTCCCCAGTCCTTTCTACGAGTATTAAAAAGTAGTAAAAATTAATTAGTTAAATTTGGCGATATTGACTATCATACTTTTTTGAAGTTGCAGGCATTTTATCCATTCTTCCATCACCTTTGTTTGCGCTGGGACCAGTTGCTGTGTCGTCATTGTTCGTTTTTCTATTCAGTGCATGACTATACATAAAAAACATTCGAATGTATAATTTCATTTGTGGCAGAAATTTAAATTTAAGTTATAAGAAAATGTATAAATTAATACATACGAGGGTTGCCTGTTATATTTTAAAAAAAAGTATGGTCTAGTACGTTTTCGTCAAATCTCATATTTTCATTGGAAAGTTTGACATTTTTTAGCATAAACGTACTCAGAACGTTTCGATGTACAAGCGCTATTTGTCTTGTTTACAGTGACTTGAAAAATTCATCTCGGGAAAAAAATGGATTTAACTTGTGAACATTTTGGAGCTATGATTTTTTACGATTTTCGAAGTGAAAATTCGTTCGTCTTCATGCGGCATTTGGCGATGAAGCAACAACCCTCCAGATAATTTATAACTGCTTTAACGAATTCAAGAGTGATCGTCGTTCGCTCCAGGACAAATTTCGTGAAGGTCATCCAAAATCGGTCATTGTGCCAGAAACACATGGACATTAGTTCCACCGCCGTGCATTCGATATTGCATGAACACTTAACTGTCAGAAAGATTTGTTCTCGTTGGATCCCGCATAATTTAACAATCACTCAAAAAAGGCTCGTATCGATTGGTGCAAAGAAATTGTGAAAAATTCGATCTCGATGCTTCGAAGAAAGTTTATAAGATGGTGACAGGTGGCGAATCATGGATATATGAGTATGAGCCCGAAACAAAACAGCAATCGACCGTGTAGGTCTTCCAAGGCGAGCCAAACCCAACAAAAACCATATGCTTCGACAAGTGGTTTGAGCGCAATAAAACCATTTTTAATGATAAACAGAAAAAAAAAAATAAAATATAAAAGAAAATTAAAAAAAAATATATAAAGGCAACCCTCGTATAAATGAATATATTTATTTATGTATATTTTTTAAAATAACGAGAATTTACTTACTTTTCTACAAAATATCTACCAACATGAAAAAAAAAACGCCAGGAAATGTAATCTGTCAACTGTTAGTTGCTTGGTTTATTTCCGAGAAGAAACCGATAAAATTGGTTTCTGTGACACCTAAAACAGACACTAATTTCTGTTCGAACATAAAACCAATAATGTTAGAATTTATGACACCAAATAAATTTTTAGTCGGTTTTAAAACCAATTCCGACAGCTATTGGATTTCATTTCATTTTTGTCATCATTTCATCATTTCGATTTACTATCATTACTATCATTTTGATTTACAGCATTATCGTATTAGTATTTGTGCACACAAATGGCAGTTGTCATTTTACGCATGAAAATAGAAATAGTTCAGCTTATCAACGAATTACATTGATATCTAATTTTACTCCAAAAAATTTAATTAACGCAATCTTTAAATTCTTTTTAATTTCACATATTAATCATGAGGAATTCGCTTTATGCCGATTATGTCAATATCGTCGGCATACGCTAAAAGCATGACACTTTTGTTGAAGATAGTGCCATTATGTCTTAGATCAGCAGCTCGTATGATCTTCTCCATAATAAAATTGAAGAAGTCGCACGATAACGAATCACCTTGTCTGAAACCCCGTTCGGTAATAACGGTGCGGAGAGGTCCTTCCCAATTTTCACTGCACAACAGGAGTTATGCAGTGTCATTCTACAAAGTCGAATGAGCTTTGCAGGAATACCGAACTCAGACATTGTTGCGTAGAGGTAATCCCTTACCGGACTGTCGAAAGTGGCTTTATAATCAACAAATAGATGGTGTGTGTCGATCTGTTTTTCTTGGGTCTTCTCCAGGATTTGGCGCAGTGTGAAAATCTGGTCGATGGTGGATTTACCAGGTCTGAAGCCACACTGATAAGGTCTAATCAGGTTGCTGAGCATAGGCTTCAATCTTTCACAGAGTACGCTCGATAGAACCTTGTACGCGATGCTCAGGAGACTTATTCCACGGTAGTTGGCGCAAATTGTGGGGTCTCCTTTTTTATGTACAGGACAGAGAACACTGAGCCTCCAATCATCAGGCATGCTTTCATCCGACCATATTCTGCTTATGAGCTGGTGCATGCGGGTGAGCAGCTCATCTCCTCCGGTCTTAAACAACTCGGCAGGCAGGCCATCAGCACCTGCAGCTTTGTTGTTCTTCAGCCTTAAAATTGCCGTTTCAACCTCGTCATAGTCGGGTGGTGGAACATCAACACCATCATCTGTAATTGGGGTTATCGGGCATTCTCCTCCACTGGCGGAATTGTTCGTAGCATCGCCATTCAGTAACGTGGAGAAGTGTTCCCTCCATAGGCTCAGTACACTCTGGACATCCGTAACCAGATTCCCATTTCCATCACGACAAGAAGAGGCTCCGGGATTTAAACCTCCACTCAGGCGCTTGATCTTTTCGAAGAATTTTCGAGTCTCATTCTTGTCGGTACACATCTCTATCTCCTCACACTCGCGTCTTTCCAACTCCCTCTTCTTGCGCCTGAAAAGACGTCTCTCTGCACTCCTTTTCTCTCTATACCGCTCCTTAACAGCTCGCGTTACGCCTGCACGCAGGGTTTTTCTGTAGGCGGCGTCTTTCTCTGCGGTAGCGTCGCGACACTCTTGATCATACCACTCATTCCTCAGAGGCCGGTAGTAACCGATTACCTCCTAGGCAGCAGTCGTCATGGAGTGGGATATACGTGTCCACCGTACGCATGTATCATCAAGTGGGGGAGTGTTCTGCATAAGCAGATCCGATAGTCGAGTGGAAAATGCATCTCCTGTCTCTGGTGATCGCAGCTTACTGACGTCGAGCTTTCTCTGTGTGGGACTTCTCTTGTTATGTGCGACACATAAGCGTGTGCGCACCTTAGCTGCAACAAGGTAGTGATCCGAGTCGATGTTGGCACCACGAATCGATTTCACGTCCATCACACTGGAAGCATGCCTCCCGTCAATCACCACATGATCAATTTGGTTTCTTGTACGTTGATCTGGAGACCGCCATGTCACTTTGTGGATGTCGAGATGCTGGAATCTGGTACCACCAATTACCATGTTTCGTGCTGCGGCCAAGTCGATCAGCCTCATTCCGTTATCGGAGGTGTTCTGGTGGAGGCTGAATTTTCCGACAGTTGGACCAAAGGTACCTTCCTTGCCCACCCTGGCATTAAAGTCACCAAGCACGATTTTGATATCGTGGCGGGGGCAGTGGTCATAAGCTTCTTCGAGGCGCTGAAAGAAGCTCTCCTTGAAGATTTAAGTTTTACGATGTGTTGCCTATGACGGTCCAAAATATAATAATCCTCCTTGATGAAATAATTTACGGTCGCTGTGTCATTTTTCTTGTCCTTTTTTTCTTTGTTATGTCAGTTTCACAGTGTGCAATATTTTACAAAATTGTTTTAATATCAATTTAATGCAAGACGGGATTGCCACATTATTCCCCTGCTAGACGAAAGCTACTGGTAACGCTGAGGAAACCTTACATGTCTGCCACTACGAGTGGGTTTCGGCGATATTTGTTGAGAAAATTGTTCCTTCGTCTCCAATGGCATCGTGCGATTTTCCAAATCTGAAATTTCTGTAAAGACATATTTGAGTCGATCGATGTTCATTTTCGTTTGGGTCTCTCGTATTGAGACGGTGAAAAATTTCGCATCTCTTGGTCCATACCACAATACGGGTGAGTGAGAGATGGCCAAAATTCTAATCTCGTGATTGATTCAGTGATACACTCCTGTTCTCTAAGGAGTTTTTGAAACTCGGCACAATTTCTTTGGGCTATGGCAATTTTAACATAATCGATATTGTGATTAATCGCTTGTATTCGAGATAATTTGTCGGCTGTTGAGTTTTCTTCGCCCAGTATGTATCGAATGTCAGTCGTCAACTGGCCGGTAAAATCGAGTTGTACTCGACGTGGGGAAGTTTTCTCTAGTTTTTGATGAAAAACGTAGATTAAAGGACGATCATCTGTTATTATCATATACGGCCTTCGATTATATAGCGAAAATGACAAACACTTTGGTATATAGTGGCCAGCTCGCGGTCGCACGTACTGTACTTACATTGATTTGATTTCCTTTTTGCCGAATTCGCATTTGCCTAAATGAATAGCGAAGCTGTGTTTTCTAAGACGTTCGAAAACTGTTCGTAGGTCATCGGAATGTTTTTCGATCGATGATAATGCTATACAAATGTCTATGTAGGGGAAAGCAAAATCCAAGCCTCTTAAAACTTCGTTAATTAGTCTGTGGAAGGTCTGCGCTGCATTGCAAAGTCCGAAGGTCATGAATTTAAATTCAAATAATCCGATTGGTGTTAAAGCTGTTTTGGCAATGTTGTCAAATTGTCAATTTGACAACACTTGTCCATTTTGAAAAAAAAAACTTCTTGCCTTGCAAATGGTTCGTGAAATCGGATAAATATGGGAGTGGGTAACGATCGGGCAATGTTTGTGCATTTAGTGCGCTATAATTGCGGCAGGGTCTCCACTTTCCATCACTTTTTTACCCATATGCAATGAGCTCCACCAGTTGCTCTTTGATGCTCTACAGATTTCTGCCCTAATTAAGAATTCAAATTCAATTCGCGGTGCTGCTAACTTCTCGGGCGACAATCGTCGTTGGCGGGAAAACCCAGGCTGACCTGTAGTCTCGATTCTGTGGAAAGTGGTTGATTTTGTCATAGGGCGATGTTGTAAAATTGTGATGCAAATTCAGAAAGTACTTTAGCAAATGGATTGGTGGTATCGAACATTTTAATACAATTAGAAATGCACTTTACTGATGTGGTAAACCGCGACTTTAGTCAGGTCTATGAGTTGGTTGCGATGCAAGTCAACGAGTAGATCAAAGAAACGAATAAATGGAATAAATTATGTGGCTTGTAACGTCGGCAACTATAAAAGACCAATGAAAGCTACGAAGCAATACAGGATCTAAAATTATTCGTTTTTTTTACCGATAACCTTAACCGATAACGTTGTGTGGCAAAATCGCTAACGTTTGCCAATTGCGTTAACAGTCATGGTGACGAGGAGCTATCACTCGAAGAAACTACTTGCACTGAGAGACGTTTATGGTAGCGCTACAACACCCTCGAGCGTTGCGGCCATGTCTTTGATCATACCAGGTTAGGTAATTTAATATCTTCCCTTACATTTTCTAACCCGTGGTATAGACCAATGAAATTAATAGAAAATTAATTATATTTTTGCAATTAAACATCAAATTATTTAGTAAGTACGCGCTGCAAAGATTTTAAGTTTTACTACTATGATGTGTTGTCTATGACTGTCCAAAATGTAATAATCTTCTTTGATGAAATAATCTACCGCTGTCAGTGCAATATTTTACAAAATTCGTTTAATATCAATTTAATGCAAGACGGCGTTCCCAGATATATATATATATATATATATATATATATATATATATGTGTGTGTGTGTGTGTGTATGTGTGATATGTGTGTATATATATCTATATATATATATATATATATATATATATATATATATATATATATGTGTGTATATATATCTATATATATATATATATATGTGTGATATGTGTATATACATATATATATATATATATCTATATATATATGTGTTGCGATTCGCCGATTGACGGCAATAGCAACAATGGCCTTCAGCTGATTATAGGTGGAGGGAGAGAATTATAAACATATGGAAAATAAACTAAGTGTTTACTGTATATTTGGTTTAGATGCTTTTAAAAACCTTAAGATTTTTTTCAATATCAAGGGGTTGGAAAGAAGGTGAAAAGGATCGTCATGGTGTAGCTCTGGACATTCACGTAGGTAGTATAATAGATTATTATTTTCCTCGTCTTTTTGCTCTATGGCAGATAGTTCGTACAACGCCTTGATACTACCTATTACATCTCTCATCGGCTGATGGATTGAGCGTCTTTTTCCGTCTATCATATCAACAAGGCTTCTTATTTGTTCACCTAGCTTATGGAATGATGACTGGCTCACTGTTTTATAACCTGTTTTATGTTCTACAATTGCGATATCCGATGAGAGGGACACAGTTTTCTAAGAGGCGGTGTCACAGGAACCTCATAGGATATGCTAGCTTTTATACCGCATCCTCCGCTCCTGCCGGTCATCGTCGGGGATTGCTTATTCGTTTAAACTTATCTCGGAACTAACCTGCTACTACAGGACGTCCGGCTATCCGCGACCTGTCGACAGGCCCTGGGCTTAGAGCCCAGCTATAGTACCCGATACCGTAGGATCAGAACCGTCGGAGGTGTGTATGTGTATGTGTGTGTGTGTGTGTTTATATATATACCAGGTGTACAAGCGTTTACATCAATTAGTAAACATCATCATTGATTTCATACAACAACATACATTTTTCCTCGTATAATCATGTCTAGTTTCGTTCCAGAAAGAGAGCATATGCGGGAAGCTCTACTTTATTGCTTCAATTTGATCAAATCTGCTGCTGAGTCGCATCGAATGCTTGTGGAGACAGTTCGCTATCGGAAACCATTTGCAGAGACTGGTTTCGTCGGTTCAAAGAAGGCCATTTTGACTTGAGTGACAAGAAGCGTGAAAATATACCCAGAAAAGTTGAGGACCATGATTTGCAGGCTCTTTTGGATGAGGACGACACCCAATCGCAAAAAATGCTTGCCGAACAGTTAGGTGTTACTCAACAAGCCATTTCCATACGTTTACGAGCCATGGGAAGGTTCAACAATTTGGAAAATGGGTACTACTTGGACACACTCAATTGGGAGGTGCTACTTCATCCCGCTTATTCACCAGACCTGGTCCCTTCTGACTATCACCTGTTTTCGTCGATGGGTCACGAGCTCGCCGAACAGCGCTTTGATTCGTATGAAGACGTCGGAAAATGACGACGAGTGGTTTGTCTCGAAAAATGAGGAATTCTTTTGGCATAGTATACACAAATTGCCCGAGAGATGGGAAAAATGTATAGCTAGTGAGGGCAAATATTTTGAATAAATTAATTTTTGGCTTTCTATGAAAAAAAATGTGTATATATATATATTTCTGCAACTTATCGAGGCACTTGATCGATGGTAGAATGCTTACTGCGGAAACCAAATTGATGATTTGGTATTAATTTCTCCAATCCAATTACAAGTGTTGGTCTTCTATATAAAAGTTTTTAAAAAAGTTTTGAAGTTATAGGCAAGAGATATATTGGTCTATATGACGATATTTCTTCCGATGGTTTGCATGGTTTGGAAATCATTTTGACTTCAGCGATTTCCATAATATCGGAATATATGTTAGTTTGATTGATGCCTTGAATTGCTTGCTTCGATAAGTTATGGATACCTATATCCGGAAGTTGTTTCAGTATTTCCGATGTTATCCAAGCTTCTTTTTATCTTTAATTGATTTTATTTCTGCTGTTAGTTCGCATTTTGACATTGGAGGAATCAATTGATGTAATTGATCTGTTGGACTTAATAGTTCACCACACTGCGATTCATTGGGCTTGAATCTGTTGGCTAGATGATTCGCAAAGGCTTCAGCTTTTTCTTCATTGCTTTTGGCCCATTTACCACCACTGGTTCTAATTGCTGAGTTGCGACAGATTGGTTTCTTCAAATACTTCATCGATTTCCGTAGAGAGTAATCAAATTTTTTGTCAGCTGTTAAGCACGAAATATATTTTTTCATCGACTCATTATTAACCAGTCGAATCTTGGTTTTCAAAAGTTTAGTAGCTTTATTTAGTTTCTGCTTGTCTTCAGGAGATCTAGTTTGATGCCAGTTTTTCTCTTCCTCTATGATTTTATGGGATTCAGAATTTCTCTTGGGTAATTCTCCTGTATAGTTTTTCTTTTATCGGATGAAGTTCTATTCCAAGCTGCGTTTTGAATTTGTTTTTGAATTTATCATAATCTAGTTCGAGTTTTTCAGAAGTTACAGATGAATGTGAGAATTTAACATTTTCTTCCTGGTGTTTTAGCAGTCCGTTCGCATTCCATGACATAATTATTAGCGAGTTCGTCATTGTTTGTGTGAGGAATTTGAAAATTTGAATTTTTTTTTCAATGTGTAAACTCATTCTTGACATACTATATATATATATATATATATATATATATATATATATATATATATATATATATATATATATATATATATTGGTACCGTAGCTCAGTTGTTAGTGTGTTCGCCTTCTGATCTGTAGGTCGAGGTTCAATCCCCGGCTCATGCATAACAAATTTAATATCGATAAGATTTTTCTTTCGAACGGTACCCACCTGTCTGCAAGCAATTGGCAATTCTTCCGACAGTAACAACTTGCCATGAAAAAGCTTCTTAAAGAACTCTGTGACAAAGCTCAGAAAAAGTGATGTAACAAGTGTTCTGCCGTTCGGAACCGGCTAAAATAAGTAGGTCCCTTCTAATATTGTCCAAAATTTAAGACGCACAACAGTAATGGAAGAGAAGCTCGGCCAATGAGCCCTTTGGGGCTTTATGTGCCACATATTTATTTTATTTTATTTTTTATATATATATATTTATATACATATATATATATATATATATATATATATATATATATATATATATCTATATATATATATATATATATATATCTATATATATATATATATATATATATATATATATATATATCTATATATATATATATATCTATATATATATATATATATATATATATATATATCTATATATATATATATATCTATATATATATATATATATATATATATACATATATATATATATATATGTCTACGCCAGAAACCGTGTGTCGCGCACTGCCCGCCCAAACTTAGCAACCCTAATCTAATTCTATTTGTCCTGCTATTTTTCGCTCTAATTCTCCCTCTTTCTCTCACTGCCATACTCTCTTTTCTTTTACTTTATCTCATCACTTTCCACTTTAATTTTTTTATTGTTGATCAACTCCCTAAACAAAGCAGTGCGCGACATTTCCCTCCCGTATTCTATTAAATAACAAATGTTTAAATTATATTTAATAAATAAATAATTTAAAAGAAAGTGCGAGATATTTCATTTGTGACAAAGTGAAGAAAGACGTGTTATTTATAGTAACAACCACCCAAACAACTCTAGGCAAGTGCACCACGTCGCAGCAAGCCCAACGGTATTCCCACTCGCTCCCCGCTGAAACATTGGTCCTTCGAGCCGGATAGGCTCGCAACGATTGGTAAGCAAATCTTGCCACCCCAGGTACGTACATTCCGTGCGTTTTATGTACCCACATACATATATCCCGTCATCCCGATAAATTCAACAAGAAGTATTTAATAACATTGTTGCAGCACAACTATTGTTGGATTTCTTAATTTTTGGCTACATTATTTATGAGTACGTCGTACGTACATTTTATAACTAATCCCGCTTAAACATCCCGATAACTTACAGCGAATCTCTCGCTGAGTTAAATATTGCATTCTGCTTAGTTAACTCTCCAATATAGTTGCAAAAATTAAGAAATTACGACATAATATATTGTTATATCATAGATATTGTTTTGCCGACGGCAAAACGCACTTTTGGTTGATCTATTTTGTTTTTATTTCCGGCTTATGTTCTTCTTCTCATTATTCGAAGTGTTGTTAATTGGTATATGTGCAAAAACAATACCCGAAATCATATCCCACATATTGCACATACCATTTACATAAGTACATATTGATAAGAGAAGAGAGAAAGAAAAAATATATCATCATCAAAGCATCTCTCTCATAACAAATAAGTGGTATCATATCCGTCGTATCGCCCCGTATATTCCCCTCTACGAAATATATTATTGCCAATAATAACAACAATATTCTCTTGCTTTGTAAAAGGAAGAACAAAGCATAATACAACTACACTTTCCCAATAGAAGTTGTTTTTCCCCTCACGAAAATTGATATCGGCAATAACATTAAAATATTCAAAAATATTTGTTTGGCAGTGCAATAACAATTTCATACATATTGCATTTTTTTTCTCAATACGTTTGCCTTGTGCATTTGCAAAAACAACCGCCTTATTATACAAACGCACATGCGATTACTTGTTGTTGTTGACACATTTCAACTGCCTGCTATGGTTCATGCATATCCCTAAACCATCAACAACAAGCACACCCAAAAGTAAGCAATAAAGGTATTTCATCATACATAGGCAACAATAAAAGGCATTGATTTGTCTCGACTAATATACCTGCGTTTGATCACAAATATAGCGGTAGTGCATATTGTTGCTAAATTTCTATCTCCCAATTTTTGTTTTGCATATACCTGTAATAGCAACAAAATATAATTGCATTGGCTGGTGTTTTTTATAAAAGAATTTCAATTGCAATAACAATTGTACACTATCATTTTTATTGAAAAATACCCAGTGTGAAAAAGAGTCACTCTCAACCCTAAGTTGCTACAGTGTTTACGAATATCAAATAATTGAGTTCTTTGTGCAAGATAATACGTTAAAAATTGAAGGAAGTAGTATACAGTGGTTCCCAAACGTTTTTATACCCATCGGATACGAATTTTCTATACGTAGATATCACCCCGGCTCATTACAATTGAGTAATTTTATTGATTGTGAATTAATTTATATTACATCTCCCTACGTCAATTCCGGAATTCAACGGAATCGAATACGAATTTAAAATGAGCTCAAGGTCATACCTTCCATAAGTTAGCCCACTAGTATAACCTTCAATTTGGCTACGGAAGACTACGTCTTTCGGATTAATCTCTTTCCGGGCACATTTTGGCAACCCATTTTTTGATAAATCGTGCGAACAGGCAACATAACTCCAGATTCGCAAGCAATTCGCTCTCTCGCTTTCAAATTTTATCCCGTATTACATCTGGAATTCTACAATTGCTAAAAGGATGGCAGCTTACGATCTCTTCAGAGCTGCCGTGGAAGATATTATTGATTTTGATAGCAATTTTCATGCCATCAACCCGGAAAACCATACAAAATTTGTCTTGGAAGCACAGAAAAAGCAATTCCTATCCCTATGGAGTGATTGCAAAACGGCATACTACTCTCTCATGACAGAGGAAGTAGCTGAAGATGTTGACGTTAATCAAATTAAAGAGGCATATACGGAGTGCTTAACCTCTTATGTCCGGTGCCTCTCTACAATCAACGCTAATCTTCACGAGTTGAGCTCCGAAGTGTTACCCTCCGCAGTTTCCTCTTCCCCGCTGAAAATATACCCCGTCATCCTTCATTTCCGGCTGTCCTTCACGAGCTGAGTTCCGAGGTGGCATCCCCCGCAGTTTCGACTTCTCCCGCAATTCCGAATCCACCCGTTGAGAAAGTAACTAATGAACATTCATTTCCCGCTATTCAGCTGCCACCATGCGACACCCCACGTTTTTCAGGCGATTATATATCGTGGCCAAGTTTTCGTGACTTGTTTACGGCATTATACCGTAATAATCCCCGTCTGTCGCCAGTGGAAAAATTATACCACTTGCTACAAAAAACCCGAGGTGAAGCACATAGCATCATTCAGTCTACTCCCTTGACTAATGATGGCTTCGCACTAGCTTGGCATAATCTAGAGGAGAGGTATGAAAATAAGAGAATTCTGGTCAACTTACAGTTAAAATCCCTTTTCACTCTCCAGCCGGTAACTCAAGAAACCGGCCCGAACTTAAAGCGACTGCAACGCACTATAAATGACAGCATCACAAACTTGAAGCTGTTAAATATTGATGCCTCTCATTGGGATGCAATTATTGTATGCTTGTGTTCCACAAAGATTCCCGATACAACTCTGTGTCTTTGGGAACAGTCGTTGAAGAATAAGCGCGAAATCCCAAAGTGGACTGACTTCGACGCGTTTTTAACAGAGCGGTATCAGACCTTGGAATCGGTCTCCGATATCAGAAGTGGCAACCCGGCAACCCAGCCAACCACAGAATATTCAATTCCGCAAGCCATCGAATCGGCAACCCGGTCGGTTCGACCCTCCCAGGCGATCGAACAGTCCTCCAACGACTCCCAGAAGAATTAACACGTATCACGTTAAAGTTGTAAATCACGGTTGTCCATTGTGTCGAAAGTCACATCCTCTTCGCCATTGTCCCTATTTTTTGAAGTTATTGGTTGATGAACGCTACAGCGTAGTTAACAAACACAAACTGTGTACCAATTGCTTGGCCAACTCTCACGATTACAGTGATTGTAAGAGCCGATACACGTGCTCATCCTGCAGACAAAGACACAATTCCCTACTTCACAGGCTAGATAATGCTTCCAGCACTCGCTATGAGGTAACTCCCGAGTCAACTCCCACTGAAACAACAGCTGAACGTTCTTGTCAGCGTACTCGTTCTTCTCTGCTGCCAGCGGTTACGAAGAAAAAACATAATACAGCTTTGGATACAGCACCCATCACGACAACCCTCCCACCAGTGAATTCTACATCCCGAAGAACGGTTTCATCGTTCCACAGCAGAATCTATTTCAGCAAACTCCCGCATTCATCACCTCGTGCTAAATGCGATAAGCACCCGACACGAAGTATTAATAGAAAACACACCAAATGTCCAGAAAAACCCCTCACAACAACTAAAGATGTTAGTTCGTTGCATAGTACTGTCACGAAGACATGCTGCCCGCTATGTAGAGGCAAGCACCCCCTGCGACACTGTAAAGAGTTCTCCAAACTTACGGTTGAAGAGAGAACACTCTGTGTGCATCAGTATGGAATTTGCAACAACTGTTTGGCAACATCGCATACCCTTGTAAAATGCCACAGTGAGTTTTCATGCCGGCTTTGTGGGAAGCAACATAATTCCCTGCTTCACAGAGCACGGCATGACCCGAGAGCAAAGCGGAAAGTTCGCCATAATACAATGCTCCCCCCAGATACAAAGGATCGATCTTACAGGTCGCATCCAAGAAGAGGACAACTCCCGTCAAAAGTATTTACCAGACGTAATACTTCCCAAACAGCGATATTCAACGGATTATCGAGTTTTGCGCATCACTCCCCGAAAAAGGCTCGTTCAATCAACGAAAGGACTTGTACTCGAACAGCAATACATTCGATCCCGCCTAATACTGGGCCCCCAAAATTGCTGTCACGTAAAAGGTGATTTGAAGATTGTGGCTTGAGCAACATATAAGCCTCTGATGCCACACCCGTATTATGTAGCAACGTTTTGTCAGGTTATACGATACTGATCGTCATACGCATCCCTCTCTCACATGGTTCAGTTCACTGTAACTGCCCGATTTAATTACCGAACTTCTACAAAGCTTCAATGGAACTATGCACTGGCATAGTGTATATGCGTATGAATAATCCCATGTGTTATTTTCACATAATTTGCTACATATTCATGAGCTGAGTCATCATGAACCCAAGACACGCAGATTCTATCCGAGTTTATAACTTGTCACGAGCGTTGCATATTATGGCAATCCCGACAATATAGAAAAATTAATGCTGCAAGCGCTCTACGAGCTCTAGGTTTGTCAACTACGTTGACTTCTCGAAACCTTTGATCTGGTATACGACCAGCCCTGATAGAATCTGTTCACCTGAGATGGTGTGATCCAACCCCAATCTATACACCAATCAACATTGGAAAGCACTCTACAATCAACACTTCAACAATCAACATCCGTTCCGCGCTGCAATTTGTCATCGATTAACGTTCGCTTCGAGATCTTCAATCAACATTCGTTCCGCACCCACCAATCAACATCCTCAACAATCAACACGCGTCATCCCTCCTCTAGGACTCTTTCTCACTCTCTCCCCGCTGAAACATATAAATATATGTATATATATATAAATATATGTATATATATAAATATATATATATATATATATATATATATATATATATATATATATATATATATATATATATATATATATATATGTATATATATACATATATATATATATATATATATATATATATATATGTATATATATACATATATATATATATATATATATATATATATATATATATATATATATATATGTGGCACTTAAAGCCCCAAAGGGCTTATTGGCCGAGCTTCTCTTCCATTACTGTTCTGCGTCTTAAATTTGAACAGTATTAGAAGGGACCTATTTATTTTAGCCGGTTCCGAACGGCAGAACACTTGTCACATCACTTTTTCTGAGCTTTGTTACAGAGCTTTTCCATGGCAAGTTGTTACTGTCGGAAGAATTGCCAATTGCTTGCCGACAGGTGGGTATTCGAAAGAAAAATCTTATCGATATTAAATTTGTTAGAAGGCGAATACACTATATATATATATATATATATATATATATATATATATATATATATATATATATATATATATATTTATATATATATATATATATATATATATATATATATATATATATATATATATATATATATATATATATATATATATATATATATATATATATATATATATATATATATATATATATATATATATATATATTACTTACTTACTTACTTATGTGGCCATAACAACCGAATATCGATTTAGGCCGAAAATAACATGCTTCGCCAGCCATCTCTGTTCTTCGCTAGCTGGCGCCAGTTAGAAATTCCAAGCGCCGTCAGGTTCTCCAGTACTTGGTCTTTGGAGGTTTGGTCTTCCTCTTTTGCGTGTTCTTCCATTCGCTCGACATGACCTAGCCAGCGCAGCCGCTGGATTTTGATGCGCTTTACTATGTCAATATCGGCATACAGCTCGTACAGCTCATGGTTGTACCTTATTCGGTACTCGCCACCAACGCAAATAGGTCCAAAGATCTTGCGTAGGACTTTTCTCTCGAAAACTCCAAGTATTCGGTCATCCGAGGTGGAAATTGTCCAGGCTTCAGCGCCATATGTTAGGACAGGCATGATGAGAGACTTGTAGAGTGTAGTTTTCGTTCTTCGAGAGAGGGCTCGACTTCTCAATTGCTTACTCAGCCTAAAGTAACACCTGTTAGCAAGAGTTATCCTACGCATGATCTCCAAGCTGACGTCATTACTGCTGTTAATGCTGGTTCCAAGATAGACAAAGTCCCTTACTACTTCAAAAGCGTAGTTGTCAACAGTGACGTGGTGTCCAAGACGCCGGGACTCTTTGTTTGTTGACACTAGATACTTCGTCTTGCCCTCGTTCACCGTGAGACCCATCCGACGCGACTCTCTTTCCAACTCTGAGAATGCTGCACTGACTGCTCGCGTGTTCATGCCGATTATGTCAATATCGTCGGCATACGCTAACAGCATGACACTTTTGTTGAAGATAGTGCCATTATGTCGTAGATCAGCAGCTCGTATTATTTTCTCCATAATAAGATTGAAGAAGTCGCACGATAACGAATCACCTTGTCTGAAACCCCGTTCGGTATTAAACGGTGCGGAGAGGTCCTTCCCAATTTTCACTGCACAACGGGAGTTATGCAGTGTCATTCTACAAAGTCGAATGAGCTTTGCAGGAATACCGAACTCAGACATTGTTGCGTAGAGGTAATCCCTTACCGGACTGTCGAAAGCGGCTTTATAATCAACAAATAGGTGGTGTGTGTCGATCTGTTTTTCTTGGGTCTTCTCCAGGATTTGGCGCAGTGTGAAAATCTGGTCGATGGTGGATTTACCAGGTCTGAAGCCACACTGATAAGGTCCAATCAGGTTGCTGAGCATAGGCTTCAACCTTTCACACAGTACACTCGATAGAACCTTGTATGCGATGCTCAGGAGACTTATTCCACGGTAGTTGGCGCAAATTGTAGGGTCACCTTTTTTATGTACAGGACAGAGAACACTGAGCCTCCAATCATCAGGCATGCTTTCATCCGACCATATTCTGCTTATGAGCTGGTGCATGCGGGTGAGCAGCTCATCGCCTCCGGTCTTAAACAACTCGGCAGGCAGGCCATCAGCACCTGCAGCTTTGTTGTTCTTCAGCCTTAAAATGGCCGTTTTAACCTCGTCATAGTCGGGTGGTGGAACATCAACACCATCATCTGTAATTGGAGTTATCGGGCAATCTCCTCCACTGGCGGAATTGTTCGTAGCATCGCCATTCAGTAACGTGGAGAAGTGTTCCCTCCATAGGCTCAGTACACTCTGGACATCCGTAACCAGATTCCCATTTCCATCACGACAAGAAGAGGCTCCGGGATTTAAACCTCCACTTAGGCGCTTGATCTTTTCGAAGAATTTTCGAGTCTCATTCTTGTCGGTACACATCTCTATCTCCTCACACTCACGTCTTTCCAACTCCCTCCTCTTACGCCTGAAAAGACGTCTCTCTGCACTCCTTTTCTCTCTGTACCGCTCCTTAACAGCTCGCGTTGCGCCTGCACGCAGGGTTCTTCTGTAGGCGGCGTCTTTCTCTGCGGTAGCGTCGCGACACTCCTGATCATACCACTCATTCCTCAGAGGCCGGTAGTAACCGATTACCTCCTTGGCAGCAGTAGTCATGGAGTGGGATATATGTGTCCACCGTGCGCATGTATCATCAAGTGGGGGAGTGTTCTGCATAAGCAGATCCGATAGTCGAGAGGAAAATGCATCTGCTGTCTCTGGTGATTGCAGCTTACTGACGTCGAGCTTTCTCTGTGTGGGACTTCTCTTGTTATTTGCGACACATAAGCGTGTGCGCACCTTAGCTGCAACAAGGTAGTGATCCGAGTCGATGTTGGCACCACGGATCGATTTCACGTCCATCACACTGGAAGCATGCCTTCCGTCAATCACCACATGATCAATTTGGTTTCTTGTACGTTGATCTGGAGACAGCCATGTCGCTTTGTGGATGTCGAGATGCTGGAATCTGGTACCACCAATTACCATGTTTCGTGCTGCGGCGAAGTCGATCAGCCTCATTCCGTTATCGGAGGTGTTCTGGTGGAGGCTGAATTTTCCGACAGTTGGACCAAAGGTACCTTCCTTGCCCACCCTGGCATTAAAGTCGCCAAGCACGATTTGGATATCGTGGCGGGGGAAGCGGTCATAAGCTTCTTCGAGGCGCTGAAAGAAGCTCTCCTTGGTCACATTGTCCTTCTCATCCGTCGGAGCGTGGGCACATATAAGGCTGATGTTGAAAAATTTTGCCTTGATGCGGATTGTGGCCAGCCGTTCGTTCACAGGCGTGAACTGTGAGACAAGATGTCGTAGTCTCTTGCTGACCAAAAATCCACATCCTAATTCGTGCCTTTCAGCATGGCAACTGTAGTAGATGTCACAGGACGCTCTTTTGGAGCAGCCCTGTCCTGTCCATCGCATTTCCTGGAGAGCGGTGATGTCAGCTCTGTATTTTTCGAGGACATCAACCAGCTGGATAGAGGCACCCTCCCTATAAAGGGATCGGACATTCCAGGTGCATATCCGTAAATCGTGGTCCTTTTTTCGTTTGCGGGGGTCATCAACAAAAGCGGTAGTCCTTATCCGAGGCATATTTGTTTTTTTCATTGGGGGGGTTTTTTATGTGGCGGGTCCCAAACCCAACGCACAACCTCTAACCGAGGAGATATATATATATATATATATATATTTATATATATATTTATATATGTATATATATATATATATATATATATATATATATTTATATATATATATATATTTATATATATATATATTTATATATATATATATATATATATATATATATATATTTTTATATATATATATATATATATATATATATATATATATATATTTATTTATTTATATATAAATATATATATATATATATATATATATATATATATATATTTATTTATTTATATATAAATATATATATATATATATATATATATATATATATATATATATATATATATATATATATATTTATTTATTTATATATAAATATATATATATATATATATATATATATATATATATATATTTATATATAAATATATATTTTTATATATATTGTAACGAGTATCGATAGTTGATTAAGGGAATTAATGTAGAAGAACATACAATACGATATACAAGCAGTTGTGCACGCTGAGGAAGAGAGCAAAATAGATTCGAGTGGTCAACTTATGGATTTCATGAAAACCATGATGCAACAGTTACAAGAAAGTTCGTCTCGACAAGAGGGCGTTATTAGTGAATTACGTACGGAAATTCAAGGAAATGCGTCTCGCATTGACTCCAAGCTTCAAGAACATTCGGCTGAATTGCGTATGGAAATTCAAGAAGGTTCGTCTCGCCAAGAAAACTTCATTGGAGAATTCCAGAAGACAATTAACTACAAACTACAAGAAATTTCTGGGGCTATTAATGAGAAAGTTGCAGAACTAAAAGAACATGTAGATGAAATTTCCGGAGCCATTAATGAAAAAGTTACAGATCTGAAGGAACATGTAGATGATTTGGAAGATAAGTTCGAGAAATTACAACACGATCTCAACCAACTAAAAATAAATGGGCCAGCCACATCAGTGATTAGAGATTCAAGTACAATCAAACTTAAGCCACCAACATTTGACGGAAGCACGCCATTCAATATCTTCAAGCTTCAATTCGAGACAACCGCTTCGAAGAATCAATGGGATGACAGCGACAAGACTGCTGCTTTAATAGTCGCATTAAAAGGTAATGCTTCCGAGGTGTTACAGATGATTCCAGAGAAAGATCGTGGTAGCTATCAGTCACTGATGGACACACTCCAGCGAAAGTATGAAAATGAATACAAAAGTCAATTACATCGAGTGGAATTGAGATCGCGAGTGCAACGGAGTAATGAGAGTCTTCAGGAATTCGCTTCCGATATTGAGCGCTTATGTCATCTAGCGTTGTCCGGTAATTCGGAAGAGTTCGTCGAAAAAATCAAAATAGAGGCATTCATAGATGGCATACGTGATGGAGAGACAAAGCGTGCCCTAGTCATGTCACCCAGGAATACTAATGCCGAAACAGTCAGTAGTGCATTGACGTTTGAAGCCGCCAGTTTGATGTGTCGACCAATGCCACGGGTACGCCAACTAGAAACAGAAACAGCAGATCTGGTTGAAGCAGTGTGTCAGGCATTCAAATCTGTAGCGCAGCCTGAAGGAAGAAGAGCAGGTCGACGCGAAACCAAATTTAATGGTAAGTGCTTCATTTGCGACAAACGAGGGCATATAGCTCGTGATTGCAATCAATCGAGTATGAAGCCTAAAGGAAGAACAAGGAATCAACACAAAAATAAATTTGCCGGTAAGTGCTTCATATGCGATCAAAGAGGACACATGGCGCGTAATTGCCGCCTACGACGCAAGCAACCAAGATCGAATTCACCAGGACAACGAAAGGAAGATCGTGATGTCATTCATTGTGGTAAAGCTGATACTCCATAACGTCGTACTTGCACCGTAGATAGTAAACATTGTTCTCGAGTGGAAAGCAAGGAGCACATTGTCGACATATGACTTACGAATATATTGGCGGAGGAGTCATGGACCACCGAACGAGTGCAAGAAGATCAGCGGAACGACCCAGATCTCGTAAAGATTATGGAATACAAGGAGCAGGGCATACGTCCAGATTGGCAAGAAATGGCTAATGAGAGTCCAATAGCAAAGGCATACTGGGCGCAGTGGCAAAGCCTGCACTTACGAGACGGAAAAATCACTTATGATCTGCTAGTGGTACCCAAGGCAAGAATAAATGAAGTGATAGCTGAGTATCACAATGCCTCCAGTGGAGGGCATTTGGGAATCACCAAAACCGTCGAGAAAATAAAGAAACGATTTTATTGGGTTGGATGTCATGACCATGTCGCTGATTGGATTCGGAAGTGTAAGCAATGTGCAATGGCCAAAGGTCCCACTAAGAAAAGTCGTGGTAAGATGCACCAATACAC
>OY978525.1:69926253-69941253 GCA_963854835.1 Megamerina dolium
AACTTATCAATAAGTTTTGAATGTAGATGTCTATGTATGTGTTTAGTAAACCTAATAAGAAAACGGGGAACCCCAAAAATTGTTCTTTTTGTCATGCAAGAGAGAAAAACTATTGATCAGCTGAGTTTCAGCTCACATCTTATTTCGTACACAAACTTCAATGTAAGTAAGTTTCATTCTGCCGCACAGTTACAAAGTTTTTTTGAATTGTATGAGTTTTTGGACCTTTTTAACTATTATAACAATTTTTATTATTATTATTTTAAATAGTTAAAGTGCTGTAAATTAAACATTTAGCGTTATGGGTCGTCGTACAACGATGGAACAGCGTAAACTGGTAATTAACCATTTTAGGAAAGGTCAGAGTGTGCGAAAAATTGCTGAAATGACAAATTTAAGTGCCTCAACTGTCCAATACATCATTCAACGCTTCGTTCGCGAAAATCGGTTGGAGAAAAAGGGCAGAGAAGCACCTAATAAGATTTTCAACGCTTCAGACGAGCGTTATATTGTACGAAAAATTAAGAAAAATCCAAAGTTATCCGCTCCGAAGTTGGCTGCAGAGGTTCAGCGTGAAATAGGAAAATCATCCAGTGCTGAAACTGTCCGACGTGTGCTGCGCAATCATGACTTGAACGGTCGAGTAGCCCGAAAGAAACCATTCATTTCGAAAATGAATATACAACGCCGACTTGACTTCGCCAAAGAGCATATTATTAATACTCCTGCGTTCTGGAATACCGTTATTTTCGCGGATGAGTCTAAGTTTAATATTTTTGGCTCGGACGGAATGTCATATGTTTGGCGTAAAGCGAATACCGAGCTAAACAAGGAGAACCTTAAGCCCACAGTGAAGCATGGTGGCGGTAGCGTGATGGTTTGGGCCTGTATGTCAGCAGCCGGAGTAGGTGAATTGGTTTTTATTGAGGAAACAATGGACAAAATGAAGTACCTCGAGATTCTGAAAAACAATTTACTTCAAAGTGCAGACAAACTGGGTTTGCGGGAAGAATTTCGGTACTACCAAGATAATGACCCAAAACATAAATCTGGGATTGTGCAATCTTGGCTTATTTGGAACTGCCCACACTTGATGTCTCCACCACCACAGTCACCTGACATGAATGTGATTGAAAATCTTTGGTCTATTTTGGACAATAAAATAAGAACGCACAAGATTTCTAATAAGCAAGACCTAAAGAAGGTACTGATGGAAGAATGGAAAAAAATCACACCAGACATCACTCAAAAATTGGTGGATTCAATGCCAAATAGACTCCAGGCTGTCATTAACGCTAAGGGATGTCAACTAAATATTAAAATCAACTTACTTTGTTTTTAGTTTGAACTTAAAGAGACTGTACGAAATAAGCTGTGACATGAATTTTCCTATTTTTTTCTTATTTTATTTTTTTATAGTGTCAAACACTAAAATTTTGAAAAAGTAAATTTTGGAAAATAAAAAACAAACCTTCCTTTCTAAAATGGCATTTATATTTTGTTCAAATTTTTGCTATATTAGGAATTACGACTGCAGCAATTTTTAAACTGTCACTGTACGAAATAAGCTGGGAGCCACTGTATATATATATATATATATATTTTTTTTTTATATATATATATATATATATATATATATATATATATATATATTTTTTTTATATATATATATATATATATATATATATATATATATATATATTTTTATATATATATATATATATATATATATATATATATATATATATATATATATATATATATATATATATATATATATGTATATATATAAGGCATAAGTGCAGAATACGGACTCGGAAAGGGAAAAAAATAAAAAATTGCCTCGGATAGAGCTTCGTTTTGTGAATATAAAAAATAAAAAATTTGTCTCCGCAAATGCCCATACAAGGCGTGGTTCAAGGTCAAAGTTCAAAATTGAGTTCGAAATTACTCGAGAGACAAGCAAGTTTTTTCTACAATATGGGTATCAAAACACAGGTAATTTTAATACCTTTTTATAGGTATATAATATAATATAGGTATATAATATGAATTTTTAACTTTTTAAATGTTATGAAGAAAATTATAAATTTTTTTTATAAAAATTTTGTAAAAACCGATTTTTTTTTCGAAAAAGTCCCCCATTAACCTATCAAAAATTATATATTATTTCAAAGATCATAGGATTTCTTTCCAATGGTATATAAAACATATTTTTAAAGAGTTTTTATATATTTTAAATATATTTATTTATGATCATACTTTCGCTACAGCAAATATGTGCACAGAGGAATAGTGAGACAGTTATAATCATAGCGGTAGACATAGACAAAAGAATTAAAGAAAAATAGGATGAAATAGTATAATTAACCAATTCTTTTATTAATCTAATAAAGACCACATTATTAGAGCCCTATGTTGTAGATTATCCTGATGGTGAATACAATATTGAATCAAATGAATAAAATTTCAATACTAAAAATTACAAAGAGATTTCAATGCTAAAACTTCTGTCGCGAAGCTGTCGTTGGGCCTATAAGGGTTATTTTTTTTGCGCCGGCCGGCTATCAAAAAAGTTTTATACTAAAATACTGTTGGTCGCGAAGCCGGCGTCGGGCCTATAAGGGTTATTTTTTTTGCATCCGGCCAAAGGCCGGCTATCAAAAAAGCTTTTATCATAAAATACTGTTGGTTGCGATACTGAATTTGAAGACATGCAGGTAATTGTTTCGAAAGCCGTCCATATTGGAAACACTTGATGAAGTATCAGCTTGAAAACAATTTTTTAAATGCATACAAATTCTTGAGAAATATGTTTTATACACCGTTGTAAAGGTAATTGTATAGGCTTTAGTATGGTGCTAAATTTTCGAAAAAAAAATTGGTTTTTGAAAAAAAAATTTCAAATTTATGGTTTTGATAATAACTTTTAAAATGTGAAAAATATGTATTAAATTATACATATCGCCCATATTGTAGAAAAAAATTGCGTGTCTATCGAATAATCTCGACCTCAATTTTGACCTTTGACCTTGAGCCACGCCTTGCAAGGGCATTTGCGGAGACAAATTTTTTATTTTTTATATTCACAAAACGAAGCTCTATCCGAGGCAATTTTTTTATTTTTTTTTTCCTTCTGAGTCCGTATTCTGCACTTGTTCCATATATAATATTATGTATCTATATACAGTATGTCAAGAATGAGTTTACACATTGAAAAAAAATTCAAATTTTCAACTTTCTTAGCCAAAAACATTAACTTTTATTTCCATATACACATTTTTTTTATTAGTTACAGATATTTACAGTATTTATAAAAGATTCATGAAAAGAAATTGCAAGTTCACCGCAAAAGAAAAGAAAAATACAACAAAAAAAATTTTACTCAATTTTACAAGTGTCAAGAAACTCTTTTCACAACTATTTTTTTAATTCCTTTATGTAACACTTCAACGACTAACGGTACATTTACAGTTATCTATTTGCGTAAACGCGTTGCAGTGACCCGTTCCTATGATTTTGTTTGTTAGTTTGTGATTAATTTTTGCTCTGTCCACATCATCTGTTTAAATATTGTGTTTTTAAAATGCCAGGCAAAAGGTTATCGGCTGAAGTGGTTCAGCTTATATACTACAATCTCCAATTGGGAGAAAATGTGGAGAAGTTATCAGAAATGTTCTCTGTAACACGTAAAACAATTTATAATGTTTAAAATCGAGCTGAAAATGAGGGTAGATTGGAGTCAAAGTGTGGAGGTGGCCTTAAGCTTAAAATTACTGATAGGACAGAGCGCTTAATGAAGAGGGAACTGCACAAAAATCCACAAATTTCCATCAGAACGCTTGCGGAGAAACTCAAGGAAGAGTGTGGTAAAGTGGTTTCCCATGAAACTGTACGACAGGCGATACTGAGAAACAAATACTCATCAAGAGTTGTCGTAAGAAGCCGCTGCTATCAGCACAAAATATTGAAAGACGTTTCTCCTTCGCCTTAAGGCTCATTTCTCAACCTGATGAATATTGGGACGACGTAATATTCTGTGACGAAACAAAAATGATGTTGTATTATAACGATGGGTGCCGTAGCTCAGTGGTTAGTGTGTTCGCCTTCTGATCTGTAGGTCGTGGGTTCAATCCCCGGCTGATGCATAACAAATTTAATATCGAAAAGATTTTTCTTTCGAATGGTACCCACCTGTCGGCAAGCAATTGGCAATTCTTCCGACAGTAACAACTTGCCATGAAAAAGCTTCTTAAAGAACTCTGTGACAAAGCTCAGAAAAAGTGATGTCACAAGTGTTCTGCCGTTCGGAACCGGCTAAAATAAGTAGGTCCCTTCTAATACTGTCCAAATTTAAGACGCACAACAGTAATGGAAGAGAAGCTCGGCCAATGAGTCCTTTGGGGCTTTAAGTGCCACATATTTATTTTTATTATAACGATGGACCGACCAGAGTGTGGCGCAAGGCACTAACAGCTTTAGAAAATCGACACATAATTTCTACTGTTAAATTTGGAAAAATGTTCATTATGATTTGGGGATGTATCTCAAGCAGAGGAGTAGGAGAATTGGCTTTTATAGAGTCAACCATGGACGCACAACATTATTTAGGCATTTTGAAGTCATTTAATCAGTAGTGCGAAAAAATGTGGGTTCATCAGAGAGGGCAATCCCCATTTCAAGATAATGACACAAAGCATAAGGCGAGTAGGGTGCGACTCTGGCTTCTTTATAACTGCGGTAAAGTTATGGATACACCAGCCCAAAGTCCAGACCTTAACCCTATTGAAAATCTGTGGGTCTACTTAAAGAAAAAAGTGGCTAAAAGGCAACCTAAAAACCGTACAGCACTTAAAACTGCTATATTGGAAGAGTGGCAAAATATACCGAGCAATTATGGCCTAAAAAAGTTGGTTTATTTTATGAATAAACGGCTACAATCCGTGATAGATGCTAAAGGTGGCCATACTAAATACTAAATATTTTACTTGATCAAATTTTAACTAATAAATATTATAAAAAAAAACTTTGTATCGTTTGTGAAAAGAGTTTCTTGACACTTATAAAACTGAGTAAAATTTCTTTTTGCTGTATTTTTCTTTTCTTTTGCGTAGAACTTGCAATTTTTTTTCATGAATCTTTTATAAATACTGTAAATATCTGTAACTAATAAAAAAAAATGTGTATATGGAAATAAAAGTTAATGTTTTTGGCTAAAAAAGTTGAAAATTTGAATTTTTTTCAATGTGTAAACTCATTCTTGACATACTGTATATATAGATATATATAATATATGTATATGTATATATATAATATATATGTATATATATAATATATATGTATATATATATATAATATATATGTATATATATAATATATATGTATATATATAATATATATGTATATATATAATATATATATGTGTATATATCTTCCATTACTGTTGTGCGTCTTAAATTTTGGACAATATTAGAAGGGACCTACTTATTTTAGCCGGTTCCGAACGGCAGAACACTTGTGACATGACTTTTTCTGAGCTTTGTCATAGAGTTCTTTAAGAAGCTTTTTCATGGCAAGTTGTTACTGTCGGAAGAATTGCCAATTGCTTGCCGACAGGTAGGTACCGTTCGAAAGAAAAATCTTATCGATATTAAATTTGTTATGCATCAGCCGGGGATTGAACCACGACCTATAGATCAGAAGGCGAACACACTAATCACTGAGCTACGGCTCCCATATATATATAATATATATGTATATATATAATATATATATATATATATAATATATGTATATATATAATATATGTATATATAATATATGTATATATATATAATATATATATGTATATATATATAATATATATGTATATATATGTATATATATGTATATATATATATATATATATATATATATATATATATATATATATATACTAATACTGTTGTAGGTGCCGTAGCTCAGTGGTTAGTGTGTTCGCCTTCTGATCTGTAGGTCGTGGTTCAATCCCCGGCTGATGCGTAATAAATTTAATATCGATAAGATTTTTCTTTCGAATGGTACCCACCTGTCGGCAAGCAATTGGCAATTCTTCCGACAGTAACAACTTGCCATGAAAAAGCTTCTTAAAGAACTCCGTGACAAAGCTCAGAAAAAGTGATGTCACAAGTGTTCTGCCGTTCGGAACCGGCTAAAATAAGTAGGTCCCTTCTAATACTGTCCAAATTTAAGACGCACAACAGTAATGGAAGAGAAGCTCGGCCAATGAGTCCTTTGGGGCTTTAAGTGCCACATATTTATTTTTATTATAACGATGGACCGACCAGAGTGTGGCGCAAGGCACTAACAGCTTTAGAAAATCGACACATAATTTCTACTGTTAAATTTGGAAAAATGTTCATTATGATTTGGGGATGTATCTCAAGCAGAGGAGTAGGAGAATTGGCTTTTATAGAGTCAACCATGGACGCACAACATTATTTAGGCATTTTGAAGTCATTTAATCAGTAGTGCGAAAAAATGTGGGTTCATCAGAGAGGGCAATCCCCATTTCAAGATAATGACACAAAGCATAAGGCGAGTAGGGTGCGACTCTGGCTTCTTTATAACTGCGGTAAAGTTATGGATACACCAGCCCAAAGTCCAGACCTTAACCCTATTGAAAATCTGTGGGTCTACTTAAAGAAAAAAGTGGCTAAAGGCAACCTAAAAACCGTACAGCACTTAAAACTGCTATATTGGAAGAGTGGCAAAATATACCGAGCAATTATGGCCTAAAAAAGTTGGTTTATTTTATGAATAAACGGCTACAATCCGTGATAGATGCTAAAGGTGGCCATACTAAATACTAAATATTTTACTTGATCAAATTTTAACTAATAAATATTATAAAAAAAAACTTTGTATCGTTTGTGAAAAGAGTTTCTTGACACTTATAAAACTGAGTAAAATTTCTTTTTGCTGTATTTTTCTTTTCTTTTGCGTAGAACTTGCAATTTTTTTTCATGAATCTTTTATAAATACTGTAAATATCTGTAACTAATAAAAAAAAATGTGTATATGGAAATAAAAGTTAATGTTTTTGGCTAAAAAAGTTGAAAATTTGAATTTTTTTCAATGTGTAAACTCATTCTTGACATACTGTATATATAGATATATATAATATATGTATATGTATATATATAATATATATGTATATATATAATATATATGTATATATATATATAATATATATGTATATATATAATATATATGTATATATATAATATATATGTATATATATAATATATATATGTGTATATATCTTCCATTACTGTTGTGCGTCTTAAATTTTGGACAATATTAGAAGGGACCTACTTATTTTAGCCGGTTCCGAACGGCAGAACACTTGTGACATGACTTTTTCTGAGCTTTGTCATAGAGTTCTTTAAGAAGCTTTTTCATGGCAAGTTGTTACTGTCGGAAGAATTGCCAATTGCTTGCCGACAGGTAGGTACCGTTCGAAAGAAAAATCTTATCGATATTAAATTTGTTATGCATCAGCCGGGGATTGAACCACGACCTATAGATCAGAAGGCGAACACACTAATCACTGAGCTACGGCACCCATATATATATAATATATATGTATATATATAATATATATATATATATAATATATGTATATATATAATATATGTATATATAATATATGTATATATATATAATATATATATGTATATATATATAATATATATGTATATATATGTATATATATGTATATATATATATATATATATATATATATATATATATATATATATATATACTAATACTGTTGTAGGTGCCGTAGCTCAGTGGTTAGTGTGTTCGCCTTCTGATCTGTAGGTCGTGGTTCAATCCCCGGCTGATGCGTAATAAATTTAATATCGATAAGATTTTTCTTTCGAATGGTACCCACCTGTCGGCAAGCAATTGGCAATTCTTCCGACAGTAACAACTTGCCATGAAAAAGCTTCTTAAAGAACTCCGTGACAAAGCTCAGAAAAAGTGATGTCACAAGTGTTCTGCCGTTCGGAACCGGCTAAAATAAGTAGGTCCCTTCTAATACTGTCCAAATTTAAGACGCACAACAGTAATGGAAGAGAAGCTCGGCCAATGAGCCCTTTGGGGCTTTAAGTGCCACATATTTATTTTTATTATAACGATGGACCGACCAGAGTGTGGCGCAAGGCACTAACAGCTTTAGAAAATCGACACATAATTTCTACTGTTAAATTTGGAAAAATGTTCATTATGATTTGGGGATGTATCTCAAGCAGAGGAGTAGGAGAATTGGCTTTTATAGAGTCAACCATGGACGCACAACATTATTTAGGCATTTTGAAGTCATTTAATCAGTAGTGCGAAAAAATGTGGGTTCATCAGGGAGGGCAATCCCCATTTCAAGATAATGACACAAAGCATAAGGCGAGTAGGGTGCGACTCTGGCTTCTTTATAACTGCGGTAAAGTTATGGATACACCAGCCCAAAGTCCAGACCTTAACCCTATTGAAAATCTGTGGGTCTACTTAAAGAAAAAAGTGGCTAAAAGGCAACCTAAAAACCGTACAGCACTTAAAACTGCTATATTGGAAGAGTGGCAAAATATACCGAGCAATTATGGCCTAAAAAAGTTGGTTTATTTTATGAATAAACGGCTACAATCCGTGATAGATGCTAAAGGTGGCCATACTAAATACTAAATATTTTACTTGATCAAATTTTAACTAATAAATATTATAAAAAAAAACTTTGTATCGTTTGTGAAAAGAGTTTCTTGACACTTATAAAACTGAGTAAAATTTCTTTTTGCTGTATTTTTCTTTTCTTTTGCGTAGAACTTGCAATTTTTTTTCATGAATCTTTTATAAATACTGTAAATATCTGTAACTAATAAAAAAAAATGTGTATATGGAAATAAAAGTTAATGTTTTTGGCTAAAAAAGTTGAAAATTTGAATTTTTTTCAATGTGTAAACTCATTCTTGACATACTGTATATATAGATATATATAATATATGTATATGTATATATATAATATATATGTATATATATAATATATATGTATATATATAATATATATGTATATATATATATAATATATATGTATATATATAATATATATGTATATATATAATATATATGTATATATATAATATATATGTATATATATAATATATATATGTGTATATATCTTCCATTACTGTTGTGCGTCTTAAATTTTGGACAATATTAGAAGGGACCTACTTATTTTAGCCGGTTCCGAACGGCAGAACACTTGTGACATGACTTTTTCTGAGCTTTGTCATAGAGTTCTTTAAGAAGCTTTTTCATGGCAAGTTGTTACTGTCGGAAGAATTGCCAATTGCTTGCCGACAGGTAGGTACCGTTCGAAAGAAAAATCTTATCGATATTAAATTTGTTATGCATCAGCCGGGGATTGAACCACGACCTATAGATCAGAAGGCGAACACACTAATCACTGAGCTACGGCTCCCATATATATATAATATATATGTATATATATAATATATATATATATATATAATATATGTATATATATAATATATGTATATATAATATATGTATATATATATAATATATATATGTATATATATATAATATATATGTATATATATGTATATATATGTATATATATATATATATATATATATATATATATATATATATACTAATACTGTTGTAGGTGCCGTAGCTCAGTGGTTAGTGTGTTCGCCTTCTGATCTGTAGGTCGTGGTTCAATCCCCGGCTGATGCGTAATAAATTTAATATCGATAAGATTTTTCTTTCGAATGGTACCCACCTGTCGGCAAGCAATTGGCAATTCTTCCGACAGTAACAACTTGCCATGAAAAAGCTTCTTAAAGAACTCCGTGACAAAGCTCAGAAAAAGTGATGTCACAAGTGTTCTGCCGTTCGGAACCGGCTAAAATAAGTAGGTCCCTTCTAATACTGTCCAAATTTAAGACGCACAACAGTAATGGAAGAGAAGCTCGGCCAATGAGTCCTTTGGGGCTTTAAGTGCCACATATTTATTTTTATTATAACGATGGACCGACCAGAGTGTGGCGCAAGGCACTAACAGCTTTAGAAAATCGACACATAATTTCTACTGTTAAATTTGGAAAAATGTTCATTATGATTTGGGGATGTATCTCAAGCAGAGGAGTAGGAGAATTGGCTTTTATAGAGTCAACCATGGACGCACAACATTATTTAGGCATTTTGAAGTCATTTAATCAGTAGTGCGAAAAAATGTGGGTTCATCAGAGAGGGCAATCCCCATTTCAAGATAATGACACAAAGCATAAGGCGAGTAGGGTGCGACTCTGGCTTCTTTATAACTGCGGTAAAGTTATGGATACACCAGCCCAAAGTCCAGACCTTAACCCTATTGAAAATCTGTGGGTCTACTTAAAGAAAAAAGTGGCTAAAGGCAACCTAAAAACCGTACAGCACTTAAAACTGCTATATTGGAAGAGTGGCAAAATATACCGAGCAATTATGGCCTAAAAAAGTTGGTTTATTTTATGAATAAACGGCTACAATCCGTGATAGATGCTAAAGGTGGCCATACTAAATACTAAATATTTTACTTGATCAAATTTTAACTAATAAATATTATAAAAAAAAACTTTGTATCGTTTGTGAAAAGAGTTTCTTGACACTTATAAAACTGAGTAAAATTTCTTTTTGCTGTATTTTTCTTTTCTTTTGCGTAGAACTTGCAATTTTTTTTCATGAATCTTTTATAAATACTGTAAATATCTGTAACTAATAAAAAAAAATGTGTATATGGAAATAAAAGTTAATGTTTTTGGCTAAAAAAGTTGAAAATTTGAATTTTTTTCAATGTGTAAACTCATTCTTGACATACTGTATATATAGATATATATAATATATGTATATGTATATATATAATATATATGTATATATATAATATATATGTATATATATATATAATATATATGTATATATATAATATATATGTATATATATAATATATATGTATATATATAATATATATATGTGTATATATCTTCCATTACTGTTGTGCGTCTTAAATTTTGGACAATATTAGAAGGGACCTACTTATTTTAGCCGGTTCCGAACGGCAGAACACTTGTGACATGACTTTTTCTGAGCTTTGTCATAGAGTTCTTTAAGAAGCTTTTTCATGGCAAGTTGTTACTGTCGGAAGAATTGCCAATTGCTTGCCGACAGGTAGGTACCGTTCGAAAGAAAAATCTTATCGATATTAAATTTGTTATGCATCAGCCGGGGATTGAACCACGACCTATAGATCAGAAGGCGAACACACTAATCACTGAGCTACGGCACCCATATATATATAATATATATGTATATATATAATATATATATATATATAATATATGTATATATATAATATATGTATATATAATATATGTATATATATATAATATATATATGTATATATATATAATATATATGTATATATATGTATATATATGTATATATATATATATATATATATATATATATATATATATATATATACTAATACTGTTGTAGGTGCCGTAGCTCAGTGGTTAGTGTGTTCGCCTTCTGATCTGTAGGTCGTGGTTCAATCCCCGGCTGATGCGTAATAAATTTAATATCGATAAGATTTTTCTTTCGAATGGTACCCACCTGTCGGCAAGCAATTGGCAATTCTTCCGACAGTAACAACTTGCCATGAAAAAGCTTCTTAAAGAACTCCGTGACAAAGCTCAGAAAAAGTGATGTCACAAGTGTTCTGCCGTTCGGAACCGGCTAAAATAAGTAGGTCCCTTCTAATACTGTCCAAATTTAAGACGCACAACAGTAATGGAAGAGAAGCTCGGCCAATGAGCCCTTTGGGGCTTTAAGTGCCACATATTTATTTTTATTATAACGATGGACCGACCAGAGTGTGGCGCAAGGCACTAACAGCTTTAGAAAATCGACACATAATTTCTACTGTTAAATTTGGAAAAATGTTCATTATGATTTGGGGATGTATCTCAAGCAGAGGAGTAGGAGAATTGGCTTTTATAGAGTCAACCATGGACGCACAACATTATTTAGGCATTTTGAAGTCATTTAATCAGTAGTGCGAAAAAATGTGGGTTCATCAGAGAGGGCAATCCCCATTTCAAGATAATGACACAAAGCATAAGGCGAGTAGGGTGCGACTCTGGCTTCTTTATAACTGCGGTAAAGTTATGGATACACCAGCCCAAAGTCCAGACCTTAACCCTATTGAAAATCTGTGGGTCTACTTAAAGAAAAAAGTGGCTAAAAGGCAACCTAAAAACCGTACAGCACTTAAAACTGCTATATTGGAAGAGTGGCAAAATATACCGAGCAATTATGGCCTAAAAAAGTTGGTTTATTTTATGAATAAACGGCTACAATCCGTGATAGATGCTAAAGGTGGCCATACTAAATACTAAATATTTTACTTGATCAAATTTTAACTAATAAATATTATAAAAAAAAACTTTGTATCGTTTGTGAAAAGAGTTTCTTGACACTTATAAAACTGAGTAAAATTTCTTTTTGCTGTATTTTTCTTTTCTTTTGCGTAGAACTTGCAATTTTTTTTCATGAATCTTTTATAAATACTGTAAATATCTGTAACTAATAAAAAAAAATGTGTATATGGAAATAAAAGTTAATGTTTTTGGCTAAAAAAGTTGAAAATTTGAATTTTTTTCAATGTGTAAACTCATTCTTGACATACTGTATATATAGATATATATAATATATGTATATGTATATATATAATATATATGTATATATATAATATATATGTATATATATATATAATATATATGTATATATATAATATATATGTATATATATAATATATATGTATATATATAATATATATATGTGTATATATCTTCCATTACTGTTGTGCGTCTTAAATTTTGGACAATATTAGAAGGGACCTACTTATTTTAGCCGGTTCCGAACGGCAGAACACTTGTGACATGACTTTTTCTGAGCTTTGTCATAGAGTTCTTTAAGAAGCTTTTTCATGGCAAGTTGTTACTGTCGGAAGAATTGCCAATTGCTTGCCGACAGGTAGGTACCGTTCGAAAGAAAAATCTTATCGATATTAAATTTGTTATGCATCAGCCGGGGATTGAACCACGACCTATAGATCAGAAGGCGAACACACTAATCACTGAGCTACGGCTCCCATATATATATAATATATATGTATATATATAATATATATATATATATAATATATGTATATATATATAATATATATATGTATATATATATAATATATATGTATATATATGTATATATATGTATATATATATATATATATATATATATATATATATATATATATATATATATATATATACTAATACTGTTGTAGGTGCCGTAGCTCAGTGGTTAGTGTGTTCGCCTTCTGATCTGTAGGTCGTGGTTCAATCCCCGGCTGATGCGTAATAAATTTAATATCGATAAGATTTTTCTTTCGAATGGTACCCACCTGTCGGCAAGCAATTGGCAATTCTTCCGACAGTAACAACTTGCCATGAAAAAGCTTCTTAAAGAACTCCGTGACAAAGCTCAGAAAAAGTGATGTCACAAGTGTTCTGCCGTTCGGAACCGGCTAAAATAAGTAGGTCCCTTCTAATACTGTCCAAATTTAAGACGCACAACAGTAATGGAAGAGAAGCTCGGCCAATGAGTCCTTTGGGGCTTTAAGTGCCACATATTTATTTTTATTATAACGATGGACCGACCAGAGTGTGGCGCAAGGCACTAACAGCTTTAGAAAATCGACACATAATTTCTACTGTTAAATTTGGAAAAATGTTCATTATGATTTGGGGATGTATCTCAAGCAGAGGAGTAGGAGAATTGGCTTTTATAGAGTCAACCATGGACGCACAACATTATTTAGGCATTTTGAAGTCATTTAATCAGTAGTGCGAAAAAATGTGGGTTCATCAGAGAGGGCAATCCCCATTTCAAGATAATGACACAAAGCATAAGGCGAGTAGGGTGCGACTCTGGCTTCTTTATAACTGCGGTAAAGTTATGGATACACCAGCCCAAAGTCCAGACCTTAACCCTATTGAAAATCTGTGGGTCTACTTAAAGAAAAAAGTGGCTAAAGGCAACCTAAAAACCGTACAGCACTTAAAACTGCTATATTGGAAGAGTGGCAAAATATACCGAGCAATTATGGCCTAAAAAAGTTGGTTTATTTTATGAATAAACGGCTACAATCCGTGATAGATGCTAAAGGTGGCCATACTAAATACTAAATATTTTACTTGATCAAATTTTAACTAATAAATATTATAAAAAAAAACTTTGTATCGTTTGTGAAAAGAGTTTCTTGACACTTATAAAACTGAGTAAAATTTCTTTTTGCTGTATTTTTCTTTTCTTTTGCGTAGAACTTGCAATTTTTTTTCATGAATCTTTTATAAATACTGTAAATATCTGTAACTAATAAAAAAAAATGTGTATATGGAAATAAAAGTTAATGTTTTTGGCTAAAAAAGTTGAAAATTTGAATTTTTTTCAATGTGTAAACTCATTCTTGACATACTGTATATATAGATATATATAATATATGTATATGTATATATATAATATATATGTATATATATAATATATATGTATATATATATATAATATATATGTATATATATAATATATATGTATATATATAATATATATGTATATATATAATATATATATGTGTATATATCTTCCATTACTGTTGTGCGTCTTAAATTTTGGACAATATTAGAAGGGACCTACATATTTTAGCCGGTTCCGAACGGCAGAACACTTGTGACATGACTTTTTCTGAGCTTTGTCATAGAGTTCTTTAAGAAGCTTTTTCATGGCAAGTTGTTACTGTCGGAAGAATTGCCAATTGCTTGCCGACAGGTAGGTACCGTTCGAAAG